>CASCJU010000146.1:0-27500 GCA_949152495.1 Lasius fuliginosus | reverse complement strand
TTTCTCCTCACTTTCCTCTTGTGCCTTCCACCTCTAAATATATATTTAATGCAAATTGCATTTCACAGTTTTAAACTTATAAAAAAGATCATACTCATTCTCATTCTCCCAATGTAAATGCGCGGGTCTCGTAGGACCGCGCGCGATTTACCCTGACGCTAGATCGACGATGCCGATGCTTAGAGACGTCGAGGATAAAATCTGTCCGTCGTACGTTTAGCACGACGGTAGTTATCTTTCGCTACGGCGTACAAAGCGAGCGGGAATAGCATTATTGCCTTCCGCCACTCGTATCCGTGGAGTAAACGTTCGGTAAGCGCGACGATTCCACTGCTACGTTACGTATCGAAACGAGAGAGAATCGCGCGGCCAACACACTAGATGCGTGCGCGCCACATATGAGCCATTCGGTCTTGCGACACCGACTCGTGGCAATGATGTGCTTAACAAACAGGTGTGTGGTGTATTATATATTGCGCCGCGATAGAGCGACGACGAACGAGACGAACGCACCGTATCCGTTCACCAGAGACTTGTTCTTCCCGGTTATAATGTTGTTTCGTAAAAACTTCGAGAATACGAACGAAACGTGCGAGACGCAAAGAACGGATCCGTCGATCCGTCCTTCTCGCGTGACCGACTCGTTCCGACGCGTCGAGCGCGACGTACTGCTAACTATAACTCCTCTTATAATACCCAACCGACCGGCCAGGCGGTCGGCGACGCACGGTCGGTCCGTAAAAACGCGTGCGTCGAAACGCTCCCGAAGGCGTTATAGACGGGACTCAGAGTCGCTGAGCGAGATCGTCACTTTACGAGACGTCCAACAGGACTAGTCCCGATAACATTATTGGTCTTGTGTTTCGTACATAGAACATATCTCGTGGAGAACGCACGAAGCGTCCGAGACGCGAAGAACGCGCTCCGCTCGATCGTCCGTCCGACTCGTTCGACTCGTTCGACGCGCCGAGCGCGACGCACCTCTTATAGTACCCAACCGGCCGGCCAGGCGGTCGGCGACGCACGGTCCTACGAGCGGCCGCGTACCCGCGCGAGCGCAGAAGAGCAAGCGCAGTCGAGACATGGACGGCACCTCCGGCCGACTATCGGTCGAAAATTTTCAAAGTCCCACGGCTCCGGGCGGCACCTCCGAAACGTTTCCGAGCGATTTGCGTCTAAGCGATGAGCGATACGGTGAAATGCTTCGAACGAATGTTTCATGATTTTCGACGGGCTATACGACCCCGTTATCAGATTTACGGTAAATGACGCATTTCTCGAAATTTCCGTTTCCGACGCATATTTTTTCATCATTTCGCAAAATCTGTAAGCACATTCACAGAGCACGTTAAAAACCACGAAACATTCGTTCGGAACGGTTAATCGTATCTATCACCGTTTCGGTACAAATAGCGACAAACCGGCTCGGGCGGTATCTCCGACGATTCGGGCGGTACCTCCGGCCGACTATCGGTCGAAAATTTTCAAAGTCCCACGGCTCCGGGCGGCACCTCCGAAACGTTTCCGAGCGATTTGCGTCTAAGCGATGAGCGATACGGTGAAATGCTTCGAACGAATGTTTCATGATTTTCGACGGGCTATACGACCCCGTTATCAGATTTACGGTAAATGACGCATTTCTCGAAATTTCCGTTTCCGACGCATATTTTTTCATCATTTCGCAAAATCTGTACGCACATTCACAGAGCACGTTAAAAACCACGAAACATTCGTTCGGAACGGTTAATCGTATCTATCACCGTTTCGGTACAAATAGCGACAAACCGGCTCGGGCGGTATCTCCGACGATTCGGGCGGTACCTCCGGCCGACTATCGGTCGAAAATTTTCAAAGTCCCACGGCTCCGGGCGGCACCTCCGAAACGTTTCCGAGCGATTTGCGTCTAAGCGATGAGCGATACGGTGAAATGCTTCGAACGAATGTTTCATGATTTTCGACGGGCTATACGACCCCGTTATCAGATTTACGGTAAATGACGCATTTCTCGAAATTTCCGTTTCCGACGCATATTTTTTCATCATTTCGCAAAATCTGTACGCACATTCACAGAGCACGTTAAAAACCACGAAACATTCGTTCGGAACGGTTAATCGTAACTATCACCGTTTCGGTACAAAAAGCGACAAACCGGCTCGGGCGGTACCTCCGACGATTCGGGCGGTACCTCCGGCCGACTATCGGTCGAAAATTTTCAAAGTCCCACGGCTCCGGGCGGCACCTCCGAAACGTTTCCGAGCGATTTGCGTCTAAGCGATGAGCGATACAGTGAAATGCTTCGAACGAATGTTTCATGATTTTCGACGGGCTATACGACCCCGTTATCAGATTTACGGTAAATGACGCATTTCTCGAAATTTCCGTTTCCGACGCATATTTTTTCATCATTTCGCAAAATCTGTACGCACATTCACAGAGCACATTAAAAACCACGAAACATTCGTTCGGAACGGTTAATCGTATCTATCACCGTTTCGGTACAAATAGCGACAAACCGGCTCGGGCGGTATCTCCGACGATTCGGGCGGTACCTCCGGCCGACTATCGGTCGAAAATTTTCAAAGTCCCACGGCTCCGGGCGGCACCTCCGAAACGTTTCCGAGCGATTTGCGTCTAAGCGATGAGCGATACGGTGAAATGCTTCGAACGAATGTTTCATGATTTTCGACGGGCTATACGACCCCGTTATCAGATTTACGGTAAATGACGCATTTCTCGAAATTTCCGTTTCCGACGCATATTTTTTCATCATTTCGCAAAATCTGTACGCACATTCACAGAGCACGTTAAAAACCACGAAACATTCGTTCGGAACGGTTAATCGTAACTATCACCGTTTCGGTACAAAAAGCGACAAACCGGCTCGGGCGGTACCTCCGACGATTCGGGCGGTACCTCCGGCCGACTATCGGTCGAAAATTTTCAAAGTCCCACGGCTCCGGGCGGCACCTCCGAAACGTTTCCGAGCGATTTGCGTCTAAGCGATGAGCGATACGGTGAAATGCTTCGAACGAATGTTTCATGATTTTCGACGGGCTATACGACCCCGTTATCAGATTTACTGTAAATGACGCATTTCTCGAAATTTCCGTTTCCGATGCATATTTTTTCATCATTTCGCAAAATCTGTACGCACATTCACAGAGCACGTTAAAAACCACGAAACATTCGTTCGGAACGGTTAATCGTATCTATCACCGTTTCGGTACAAATAGCGACAAACCGGCTCGGGCGGTATCTCCGACGATTCGGGCGGTACCTCCGGCCGACTATCGGTCGAAAATTTTCAAAGTCCCACGGCTCCGGGCGGCACCTCCGAAACGTTTCCGAGCGATTTGCGTCTAAGCGATGAGCGATACGGTGAAATGCTTCGAACGAATGTTTCATGATTTTCGACGGGCTATACGACCCCGTTATCAGATTTACGGTAAATGACGCATTTCTCGAAATTTCCGTTTCCGACGCATATTTTTTCATCATTTCGCAAAATCTGTACGCACATTCACAGAGCACGTTAAAAACCACGAAACATTCGTTCGGAACGGTTAATCGTAACTATCACCGTTTCGGTACAAAAAGCGACAAACCGGCTCGGGCGGTACCTCCGACGATTCGGGCGGTACCTCCGGCCGACTATCGGTCGAAAATTTTCAAAGTCCCACGGCTCCGGGCGGCACCTCCGAAACGTTTCCGAGCGATTTGCGTCTAAGCGATGAGCGATACGGTGAAATGCTTCGAACGAATGTTTCATGATTTTCGACGGGCTATACGACCCCGTTATCAGATTTACGGTAAATGACGCATTTCTCGAAATTTCCGTTTCCGACGCATATTTTTTCATCATTTCGCAAAATCTGTACGCACATTCACAGAGCACGTTAAAAACCACGAAACATTCGTTCGGAACGGTTAATCGTAACTATCACCGTTTCGGTACAAAAAGCGACAAACCGGCTCGGGCGGTACCTCCGACGATTCGGGCGGTACCTCCGGCCGACTATCGGTCGAAAATTTTCAAAGTCCCACGGCTCCGGGCGGCACCTCCGAAACGTTTCCGAGCGATTTGCGTCTAAGCGATGAGCGATACGGTGAAATGCTTCGAACGAATGTTTCATGATTTTCGACGGGCTATACGACCCCGTTATCAGATTTACGGTAAATGACGCATTTCTCGAAATTTCCGTTTCCGACGCATATTTTTTCATCATTTCGCAAAATCTGTACGCACATTCACAGAGCACGTTAAAAACCACGAAACATTCGTTCGGAACGGTTAATCGTAACTATCACCGTTTCGGTACAAAAAGCGACAAACCGGCTCGGGCGGTACCTCCGACGATTCGGGCGGTACCTCCGGCCGACTATCGGTCGAAAATTTTCAAAGTCCCACGGCTCCGGGCGGCACCTCCGAAACGTTTCCGAGCGATTTGCGTCTAAGCGATGAGCGATACGGTGAAATGCTTCGAACGAATGTTTCATGATTTTCGACGGGCTATACGACCCCGTTATCAGATTTACTGTAAATGACGCATTTCTCGAAATTTCCGTTTCCGATGCATATTTTTTCATCATTTCGCAAAATCTGTACGCACATTCACAGAGCACGTTAAAAACCACGAAACATTCGTTCGGAACGGTTAATCGTATCTATCACCGTTTCGGTACAAATAGCGACAAACCGGCTCGGGCGGTATCTCCGACGATTCGGGCGGTACCTCCGGCCGACTATCGGTCGAAAATTTTCAAAGTCCCACGGCTCCGGGCGGCACCTCCGAAACGTTTCCGAGCGATTTGCGTCTAAGCGATGAGCGATACGGTGAAATGCTTCGAACGAATGTTTCATGATTTTCGACGGGCTATACGACCCCGTTATCAGATTTACGGTAAATGACGCATTTCTCGAAATTTCCGTTTCCGACGCATATTTTTTCATCATTTCGCAAAATCTGTACGCACATTCACAGAGCACGTTAAAAACCACGAAACATTCGTTCGGAACGGTTAATCGTATCTATCACCGTTTCGGTACAAATAGCGACAAACCGGCTCGGGCGGTATCTCCGACGATTCGGGCGGTACCTCCGGCCGACTATCGGTCGAAAATTTTCAAAGTCCCACGGCTCCGGGCGGCACCTCCGAAACGTTTCCGAGCGATTTGCGTCTAAGCGATGAGCGATACGGTGAAATGCTTCGAACGAATGTTTCATGATTTTCGACGGGCTATACGACCCCGTTATCAGATTTACGGTAAATGACGCATTTCTCGAAATTTCCGTTTCCGACGCATATTTTTTCATCATTTCGCAAAATCTGTACGCACATTCACAGAGCACGTTAAAAACCACGAAACATTCGTTCGGAACGGTTAATCGTAACTATCACCGTTTCGGTACAAAAAGCGACAAACCGGCTCGGGCGGTACCTCCGACGATTCGGGCGGTACCTCCGGCCGACTATCGGTCGAAAATTTTCAAAGTCCCACGGCTCCGGGCGGCACCTCCGAAACGTTTCCGAGCGATTTGCGTCTAAGCGATGAGCGATACGGTGAAATGCTTCGAACGAATGTTTCATGATTTTCGACGGGCTATACGACCCCGTTATCAGATTTACGGTAAATGACGCATTTCTCGAAATTTCCGTTTCCGACGCATATTTTTTCATCATTTCGCAAAATCTGTACGCACATTCACAGAGCACGTTAAAAACCACGAAACATTCGTTCGGAACGGTTAATCGTAACTATCACCGTTTCGGTACAAAAAGCGACAAACCGGCTCGGGCGGTACCTCCGACGATTCGGGCGGTACCTCCGGCCGACTATCGGTCGAAAATTTTCAAAGTCCCACGGCTCCGGGCGGCACCTCCGAAACGTTTCCGAGCGATTTGCGTCTAAGCGATGAGCGATACGGTGAAATGCTTCGAACGAATGTTTCATGATTTTCGACGGGCTATACGACCCCGTTATCAGATTTACTGTAAATGACGCATTTCTCGAAATTTCCGTTTCCGATGCATATTTTTTCATCATTTCGCAAAATCTGTACGCACATTCACAGAGCACGTTAAAAACCACGAAACATTCGTTCGGAACGGTTAATCGTATCTATCACCGTTTCGGTACAAATAGCGACAAACCGGCTCGGGCGGTATCTCCGACGATTCGGGCGGTACCTCCGGCCGACTATCGGTCGAAAATTTTCAAAGTCCCACGGCTCCGGGCGGCACCTCCGAAACGTTTCCGAGCGATTTGCGTCTAAGCGATGAGCGATACGGTGAAATGCTTCGAACGAATGTTTCATGATTTTCGACGGGCTATACGACCCCGTTATCAGATTTACGGTAAATGACGCATTTCTCGAAATTTCCGTTTCCGACGCATATTTTTTCATCATTTCGCAAAATCTGTACGCACATTCACAGAGCACGTTAAAAACCACGAAACATTCGTTCGGAACGGTTAATCGTAACTATCACCGTTTCGGTACAAAAAGCGACAAACCGGCTCGGGCGGTACCTCCGACGATTCGGGCGGTACCTCCGGCCGACTATCGGTCGAAAATTTTCAAAGTCCCACGGCTCCGGGCGGCACCTCCGAAACGTTTCCGAGCGATTTGCGTCTAAGCGATGAGCGATACGGTGAAATGCTTCGAACGAATGTTTCATGATTTTCGACGGGCTATACGACCCCGTTATCAGATTTACGGTAAATGACGCATTTCTCGAAATTTCCGTTTCCGACGCATATTTTTTCATCATTTCGCAAAATCTGTACGCACATTCACAGAGCACGTTAAAAACCACGAAACATTCGTTCGGAACGGTTAATCGTATCTATCACCGTTTCGGTACAAATAGCGACAAACCGGCTCGGGCGGTATCTCCGACGATTCGGGCGGTACCTCCGGCCGACTATCGGTCGAAAATTTTCAAAGTCCCACGGCTCCGGGCGGCACCTCCGAAACGTTTCCGAGCGATTTGCGTCTAAGCGATGAGCGATACGGTGAAATGCTTCGAACGAATGTTTCATGATTTTCGACGGGCTATACGACCCCGTTATCAGATTTACGGTAAATGACGCATTTCTCGAAATTTCCGTTTCCGACGCATATTTTTTCATCATTTCGCAAAATCTGTACGCACATTCACAGAGCACGTTAAAAACCACGAAACATTCGTTCGGAACGGTTAATCGTATCTATCACCGTTTCGGTACAAATAGCGACAAACCGGCTCGGGCGGTATCTCCGACGATTCGGGCGGTACCTCCGGCCGACTATCGGTCGAAAATTTTCAAAGTCCCACGGCTCCGGGCGGCACCTCCGAAACGTTTCCGAGCGATTTGCGTCTAAGCGATGAGCGATACGGTGAAATGCTTCGAACGAATGTTTCATGATTTTCGACGGGCTATACGACCCCGTTATCAGATTTACGGTAAATGACGCATTTCTCGAAATTTCCGTTTCCGACGCATATTTTTTCATCATTTCGCAAAATCTGTACGCACATTCACAGAGCACGTTAAAAACCACGAAACATTCGTTCGGAACGGTTAATCGTAACTATCACCGTTTCGGTACAAAAAGCGACAAACCGGCTCGGGCGGTACCTCCGACGATTCGGGCGGTACCTCCGGCCGACTATCGGTCGAAAATTTTCAAAGTCCCACGGCTCCGGGCGGCACCTCCGAAACGTTTCCGAGCGATTTGCGTCTAAGCGATGAGCGATACGGTGAAATGCTTCGAACGAATGTTTCATGATTTTCGACGGGCTATACGACCCCGTTATCAGATTTACGGTAAATGACGCATTTCTCGAAATTTCCGTTTCCGACGCATATTTTTTCATCATTTCGCAAAATCTGTACGCACATTCACAGAGCACGTTAAAAACCACGAAACATTCGTTCGGAACGGTTAATCGTAACTATCACCGTTTCGGTACAAAAAGCGACAAACCGGCTCGGGCGGTACCTCCGACGATTCGGGCGGTACCTCCGGCCGACTATCGGTCGAAAATTTTCAAAGTCCCACGGCTCCGGGCGGCACCTCCGAAACGTTTCCGAGCGATTTGCGTCTAAGCGATGAGCGATACGGTGAAATGCTTCGAACGAATGTTTCATGATTTTCGACGGGCTATACGACCCCGTTATCAGATTTACGGTAAATGACGCATTTCTCGAAATTTCCGTTTCCGACGCATATTTTTTCATCATTTCGCAAAATCTGTACGCACATTCACAGAGCACGTTAAAAACCACGAAACATTCGTTCGGAACGGTTAATCGTATCTATCACCGTTTCGGTACAAATAGCGACAAACCGGCTCGGGCGGTATCTCCGACGATTCGGGCGGTACCTCCGGCCGACTATCGGTCGAAAATTTTCAAAGTCCCACGGCTCCGGGCGGCACCTCCGAAACGTTTCCGAGCGATTTGCGTCTAAGCGATGAGCGATACGGTGAAATGCTTCGAACGAATGTTTCATGATTTTCGACGGGCTATACGACCCCGTTATCAGATTTACGGTAAATGACGCATTTCTCGAAATTTCCGTTTCCGACGCATATTTTTTCATCATTTCGCAAAATCTGTACGCACATTCACAGAGCACGTTAAAAACCACGAAACATTCGTTCGGAACGGTTAATCGTATCTATCACCGTTTCGGTACAAATAGCGACAAACCGGCTCGGGCGGTATCTCCGACGATTCGGGCGGTACCTCCGGCCGACTATCGGTCGAAAATTTTCAAAGTCCCACGGCTCCGGGCGGCACCTCCGAAACGTTTCCGAGCGATTTGCGTCTAAGCGATGAGCGATACGGTGAAATGCTTCGAACGAATGTTTCATGATTTTCGACGGGCTATACGACCCCGTTATCAGATTTACGGTAAATGACGCATTTCTCGAAATTTCCGTTTCCGACGCATATTTTTTCATCATTTCGCAAAATCTGTACGCACATTCACAGAGCACGTTAAAAACCACGAAACATTCGTTCGGAACGGTTAATCGTAACTATCACCGTTTCGGTACAAAAAGCGACAAACCGGCTCGGGCGGTACCTCCGACGATTCGGGCGGTACCTCCGGCCGACTATCGGTCGAAAATTTTCAAAGTCCCACGGCTCCGGGCGGCACCTCCGAAACGTTTCCGAGCGATTTGCGTCTAAGCGATGAGCGATACGGTGAAATGCTTCGAACGAATGTTTCATGATTTTCGACGGGCTATACGACCCCGTTATCAGATTTACGGTAAATGACGCATTTCTCGAAATTTCCGTTTCCGACGCATATTTTTTCATCATTTCGCAAAATCTGTACGCACATTCACAGAGCACGTTAAAAACCACGAAACATTCGTTCGGAACGGTTAATCGTAACTATCACCGTTTCGGTACAAAAAGCGACAAACCGGCTCGGGCGGTACCTCCGACGATTCGGGCGGTACCTCCGGCCGACTATCGGTCGAAAATTTTCAAAGTCCCACGGCTCCGGGCGGCACCTCCGAAACGTTTCCGAGCGATTTGCGTCTAAGCGATGAGCGATACGGTGAAATGCTTCGAACGAATGTTTCATGATTTTCGACGGGCTATACGACCCCGTTATCAGATTTACGGTAAATGACGCATTTCTCGAAATTTCCGTTTCCGACGCATATTTTTTCATCATTTCGCAAAATCTGTACGCACATTCACAGAGCACGTTAAAAACCACGAAACATTCGTTCGGAACGGTTAATCGTATCTATCACCGTTTCGGTACAAATAGCGACAAACCGGCTCGGGCGGTATCTCCGACGATTCGGGCGGTACCTCCGGCCGACTATCGGTCGAAAATTTTCAAAGTCCCACGGCTCCGGGCGGCACCTCCGAAACGTTTCCGAGCGATTTGCGTCTAAGCGATGAGCGATACGGTGAAATGCTTCGAACGAATGTTTCATGATTTTCGACGGGCTATACGACCCCGTTATCAGATTTACGGTAAATGACGCATTTCTCGAAATTTCCGTTTCCGACGCATATTTTTTCATCATTTCGCAAAATCTGTACGCACATTCACAGAGCACGTTAAAAACCACGAAACATTCGTTCGGAACGGTTAATCGTATCTATCACCGTTTCGGTACAAATAGCGACAAACCGGCTCGGGCGGTATCTCCGACGATTCGGGCGGTACCTCCGGCCGACTATCGGTCGAAAATTTTCAAAGTCCCACGGCTCCGGGCGGCACCTCCGAAACGTTTCCGAGCGATTTGCGTCTAAGCGATGAGCGATACGGTGAAATGCTTCGAACGAATGTTTCATGATTTTCGACGGGCTATACGACCCCGTTATCAGATTTACGGTATATGACGCATTTCTCGAAATTTCCGTTTCCGACGCATATTTTTTCATCATTTCGCAAAATCTGTACGCACATTCACAGAGCACGTTAAAAACCACGAAACATTCGTTCGGAACGGTTAATCGTATCTATCACCGTTTCGGTACAAATAGCGACAAACCGGCTCGGGCGGTATCTCCGACGATTCGGGCGGTACCTCCGGCCGACTATCGGTCGAAAATTTTCAAAGTCCCACGGCTCCGGGCGGCACCTCCGAAACGTTTCCGAGCGATTTGCGTCTAAGCGATGAGCGATACGGTGAAATGCTTCGAACGAATGTTTCATGATTTTCGACGGGCTATTCGACCCCGTTATCAGATTTACGGTAAATGACGCATTTCTCGGAATTTCCGTTTCCGACGCATATTTTTTCATCATTTCGCAAAATCTGTACGCACATTCACAGAGCACGTTAAAAACCACGAAACATTCGTTCGGAACGGTTAATCGTATCTATCACCGTTTCGGTACAAATAGCGACAAACCGGCTCGGGCGGTATCTCCGACGATTCGGGCGGTACCTCCGGCCGACTATCGGTCGAAAATTTTCAAAGTCCCACGGCTCCGGGCGGCACCTCCGAAACGTTTCCGAGCGATTTGCGTCTAAGCGATGAGCGATACGGTGAAATGCTTCGAACGAATGTTTCATGATTTTCGACGGGCTATACGACCCCGTTATCAGATTTACGGTAAATGACGCATTTCTCGAAATTTCCGTTTCCGACGCATATTTTTTCATCATTTCGCAAAATCTGTACGCACATTCACAGAGCACGTTAAAAACCACGAAACATTCGTTCGGAACGGTTAATCGTATCTATCACCGTTTCGGTACAAATAGCGACAAACCGGCTCGGGCGGTATCTCCGACGATTCGGGCGGTACCTCCGGCCGACTATCGGTCGAAAATTTTCAAAGTCCCACGGCTCCGGGCGGCACCTCCGAAACGTTTCCGAGCGATTTGCGTCTAAGCGATGAGCGATACGGTGAAATGCTTCGAACGAATGTTTCATGATTTTCGACGGGCTATACGACCCCGTTATCAGATTTACGGTAAATGACGCATTTCTCGAAATTTCCGTTTCCGACGCATATTTTTTCATCATTTCGCAAAATCTGTACGCACATTCACAGAGCACGTTAAAAACCACGAAACATTCGTTCGGAACGGTTAATCGTATCTATCACCGTTTCGGTACAAATAGCGACAAACCGGCTCGGGCGGTATCTCCGACGATTCGGGCGGTACCTCCGGCCGACTATCGGTCGAAAATTTTCAAAGTCCCACGGCTCCGGGCGGCACCTCCGAAACGTTTCCGAGCGATTTGCGTCTAAGCGATGAGCGATACGGTGAAATGCTTCGAACGAATGTTTCATGATTTTCGACGGGCTATACGACCCCGTTATCAGATTTACGGTAAATGACGCATTTCTCGAAATTTCCGTTTCCGACGCATATTTTTTCATCATTTCGCAAAATCTGTACGCACATTCACAGAGCACGTTAAAAACCACGAAACATTCGTTCGGAACGGTTAATCGTATCTATCACCGTTTCGGTACAAATAGCGACAAACCGGCTCGGGCGGTATCTCCGACGATTCGGGCGGTACCTCCGGCCGACTATCGGTCGAAAATTTTCAAAGTCCCACGGCTCCGGGCGGCACCTCCGAAACGTTTCCGAGCGATTTGCGTCTAAGCGATGAGCGATACGGTGAAATGCTTCGAACGAATGTTTCATGATTTTCGACGGGCTATACGACCCCGTTATCAGATTTACGGTAAATGACGCATTTCTCGAAATTTCCGTTTCCGACGCATATTTTTTCATCATTTCGCAAAATCTGTACGCACATTCACAGAGCACGTTAAAAACCACGAAACATTCGTTCGGAACGGTTAATCGTATCTATCACCGTTTCGGTACAAATAGCGACAAACCGGCTCGGGCGGTATCTCCGACGATTCGGGCGGTACCTCCGGCCGACTATCGGTCGAAAATTTTCAAAGTCCCACGGCTCCGGGCGGCACCTCCGAAACGTTTCCGAGCGATTTGCGTCTAAGCGATGAGCGATACGGTGAAATGCTTCGAACGAATGTTTCATGATTTTCGACGGGCTATACGACCCCGTTATCAGATTTACGGTAAATGACGCATTTCTCGAAATTTCCGTTTCCGACGCATATTTTTTCATCATTTCGCAAAATCTGTACGCACATTCACAGAGCACGTTAAAAACCACGAAACATTCGTTCGGAACGGTTAATCGTATCTATCACCGTTTCGGTACAAATAGCGACAAACCGGCTCGGGCGGTATCTCCGACGATTCGGGCGGTACCTCCGGCCGACTATCGGTCGAAAATTTTCAAAGTCCCACGGCTCCGGGCGGCACCTCCGAAACGTTTCCGAGCGATTTGCGTCTAAGCGATGAGCGATACGGTGAAATGCTTCGAACGAATGTTTCATGATTTTCGACGGGCTATACGACCCCGTTATCAGATTTACGGTAAATGACGCATTTCTCGAAATTTCCGTTTCCGACGCATATTTTTTCATCATTTCGCAAAATCTGTACGCACATTCACAGAGCACGTTAAAAACCACGAAACATTCGTTCGGAACGGTTAATCGTATCTATCACCGTTTCGGTACAAATAGCGACAAACCGGCTCGGGCGGTATCTCCGACGATTCGGGCGGTACCTCCGGCCGACTATCGGTCGAAAATTTTCAAAGTCCCACGGCTCCGGGCGGCACCTCCGAAACGTTTCCGAGCGATTTGCGTCTAAGCGATGAGCGATACGGTGAAATGCTTCGAACGAATGTTTCATGATTTTCGACGGGCTATACGACCCCGTTATCAGATTTACGGTAAATGACGCATTTCTCGAAATTTCCGTTTCCGACGCATATTTTTTCATCATTTCGCAAAATCTGTACGCACATTCACAGAGCACGTTAAAAACCACGAAACATTCGTTCGGAACGGTTAATCGTAACTATCACCGTTTCGGTACAAAAAGCGACAAACCGGCTCGGGCGGTACCTCCGACGATTCGGGCGGTACCTCCGGCCGACTATCGGTCGAAAATTTTCAAAGTCCCACGGCTCCGGGCGGCACCTCCGAAACGTTTCCGAGCGATTTGCGTCTAAGCGATGAGCGATACGGTGAAATGCTTCGAACGAATGTTTCATGATTTTCGACGGGCTATACGACCCCGTTATCAGATTTACGGTAAATGACGCATTTCTCGAAATTTCCGTTTCCGACGCATATTTTTTCATCATTTCGCAAAATCTGTACGCACATTCACAGAGCACGTTAAAAACCACGAAACATTCGTTCGGAACGGTTAATCGTATCTATCACCGTTTCGGTACAAATAGCGACAAACCGGCTCGGGCGGTATCTCCGACGATTCGGGCGGTACCTCCGGCCGACTATCGGTCGAAAATTTTCAAAGTCCCACGGCTCCGGGCGGCACCTCCGAAACGTTTCCGAGCGATTTGCGTCTAAGCGATGAGCGATACGGTGAAATGCTTCGAACGAATGTTTCATGATTTTCGACGGGCTATACGACCCCGTTATCAGATTTACGGTAAATGACGCATTTCTCGAAATTTCCGTTTCCGACGCATATTTTTTCATCATTTCGCAAAATCTGTACGCACATTCACAGAGCACGTTAAAAACCACGAAACATTCGTTCGGAACGGTTAATCGTATCTATCACCGTTTCGGTACAAATAGCGACAAACCGGCTCGGGCGGTATCTCCGACGATTCGGGCGGTACCTCCGGCCGACTATCGGTCGAAAATTTTCAAAGTCCCACGGCTCCGGGCGGCACCTCCGAAACGTTTCCGAGCGATTTGCGTCTAAGCGATGAGCGATACGGTGAAATGCTTCGAACGAATGTTTCATGATTTTCGACGGGCTATACGACCCCGTTATCAGATTTACGGTAAATGACGCATTTCTCGAAATTTCCGTTTCCGACGCATATTTTTTCATCATTTCGCAAAATCTGTACGCACATTCACAGAGCACGTTAAAAACCACGAAACATTCGTTCGGAACGGTTAATCGTATCTATCACCGTTTCGGTACAAATAGCGACAAACCGGCTCGGGCGGTATCTCCGACGATTCGGGCGGTACCTCCGGCCGACTATCGGTCGAAAATTTTCAAAGTCCCACGGCTCCGGGCGGCACCTCCGAAACGTTTCCGAGCGATTTGCGTCTAAGCGATGAGCGATACGGTGAAATGCTTCGAACGAATGTTTCATGATTTTCGACGGGCTATACGACCCCGTTATCAGATTTACGGTAAATGACGCATTTCTCGAAATTTCCGTTTCCGACGCATATTTTTTCATCATTTCGCAAAATCTGTACGCACATTCACAGAGCACGTTAAAAACCACGAAACATTCGTTCGGAACGGTTAATCGTATCTATCACCGTTTCGGTACAAATAGCGACAAACCGGCTCGGGCGGTATCTCCGACGATTCGGGCGGTACCTCCGGCCGACTATCGGTCGAAAATTTTCAAAGTCCCACGGCTCCGGGCGGCACCTCCGAAACGTTTCCGAGCGATTTGCGTCTAAGCGATGAGCGATACGGTGAAATGCTTCGAACGAATGTTTCATGATTTTCGACGGGCTATACGACCCCGTTATCAGATTTACGGTAAATGACGCATTTCTCGAAATTTCCGTTTCCGACGCATATTTTTTCATCATTTCGCAAAATCTGTACGCACATTCACAGAGCACGTTAAAAACCACGAAACATTCGTTCGGAACGGTTAATCGTAACTATCACCGTTTCGGTACAAAAAGCGACAAACCGGCTCGGGCGGTACCTCCGACGATTCGGGCGGTACCTCCGGCCGACTATCGGTCGAAAATTTTCAAAGTCCCACGGCTCCGGGCGGCACCTCCGAAACGTTTCCGAGCGATTTGCGTCTAAGCGATGAGCGATACGGTGAAATGCTTCGAACGAATGTTTCATGATTTTCGACGGGCTATACGACCCCGTTATCAGATTTACGGTAAATGACGCATTTCTCGAAATTTCCGTTTCCGACGCATATTTTTTCATCATTTCGCAAAATCTGTACGCACATTCACAGAGCACGTTAAAAACCACGAAACATTCGTTCGGAACGGTTAATCGTAACTATCACCGTTTCGGTACAAAAAGCGACAAACCGGCTCGGGCGGTACCTCCGACGATTCGGGCGGTACCTCCGGCCGACTATCGGTCGAAAATTTTCAAAGTCCCACGGCTCCGGGCGGCACCTCCGAAACGTTTCCGAGCGATTTGCGTCTAAGCGATGAGCGATACGGTGAAATGCTTCGAACGAATGTTTCATGATTTTCGACGGGCTATACGACCCCGTTATCAGATTTACTGTAAATGACGCATTTCTCGAAATTTCCGTTTCCGATGCATATTTTTTCATCATTTCGCAAAATCTGTACGCACATTCACAGAGCACGTTAAAAACCACGAAACATTCGTTCGGAACGGTTAATCGTATCTATCACCGTTTCGGTACAAATAGCGACAAACCGGCTCGGGCGGTATCTCCGACGATTCGGGCGGTACCTCCGGCCGACTATCGGTCGAAAATTTTCAAAGTCCCACGGCTCCGGGCGGCACCTCCGAAACGTTTCCGAGCGATTTGCGTCTAAGCGATGAGCGATACGGTGAAATGCTTCGAACGAATGTTTCATGATTTTCGACGGGCTATACGACCCCGTTATCAGATTTACGGTAAATGACGCATTTCTCGAAATTTCCGTTTCCGACGCATATTTTTTCATCATTTCGCAAAATCTGTACGCACATTCACAGAGCACGTTAAAAACCACGAAACATTCGTTCGGAACGGTTAATCGTATCTATCACCGTTTCGGTACAAATAGCGACAAACCGGCTCGGGCGGTATCTCCGACGATTCGGGCGGTACCTCCGGCCGACTATCGGTCGAAAATTTTCAAAGTCCCACGGCTCCGGGCGGCACCTCCGAAACGTTTCCGAGCGATTTGCGTCTAAGCGATGAGCGATACGGTGAAATGCTTCGAACGAATGTTTCATGATTTTCGACGGGCTATACGACCCCGTTATCAGATTTACGGTAAATGACGCATTTCTCGAAATTTCCGTTTCCGACGCATATTTTTTCATCATTTCGCAAAATCTGTACGCACATTCACAGAGCACGTTAAAAACCACGAAACATTCGTTCGGAACGGTTAATCGTAACTATCACCGTTTCGGTACAAAAAGCGACAAACCGGCTCGGGCGGTACCTCCGACGATTCGGGCGGTACCTCCGGCCGACTATCGGTCGAAAATTTTCAAAGTCCCACGGCTCCGGGCGGCACCTCCGAAACGTTTCCGAGCGATTTGCGTCTAAGCGATGAGCGATACGGTGAAATGCTTCGAACGAATGTTTCATGATTTTCGACGGGCTATACGACCCCGTTATCAGATTTACGGTAAATGACGCATTTCTCGAAATTTCCGTTTCCGACGCATATTTTTTCATCATTTCGCAAAATCTGTACGCACATTCACAGAGCACGTTAAAAACCACGAAACATTCGTTCGGAACGGTTAATCGTAACTATCACCGTTTCGGTACAAAAAGCGACAAACCGGCTCGGGCGGTACCTCCGACGATTCGGGCGGTACCTCCGGCCGACTATCGGTCGAAAATTTTCAAAGTCCCACGGCTCCGGGCGGCACCTCCGAAACGTTTCCGAGCGATTTGCGTCTAAGCGATGAGCGATACGGTGAAATGCTTCGAACGAATGTTTCATGATTTTCGACGGGCTATACGACCCCGTTATCAGATTTACTGTAAATGACGCATTTCTCGAAATTTCCGTTTCCGATGCATATTTTTTCATCATTTCGCAAAATCTGTACGCACATTCACAGAGCACGTTAAAAACCACGAAACATTCGTTCGGAACGGTTAATCGTATCTATCACCGTTTCGGTACAAATAGCGACAAACCGGCTCGGGCGGTATCTCCGACGATTCGGGCGGTACCTCCGGCCGACTATCGGTCGAAAATTTTCAAAGTCCCACGGCTCCGGGCGGCACCTCCGAAACGTTTCCGAGCGATTTGCGTCTAAGCGATGAGCGATACGGTGAAATGCTTCGAACGAATGTTTCATGATTTTCGACGGGCTATACGACCCCGTTATCAGATTTACGGTAAATGACGCATTTCTCGAAATTTCCGTTTCCGACGCATATTTTTTCATCATTTCGCAAAATCTGTACGCACATTCACAGAGCACGTTAAAAACCACGAAACATTCGTTCGGAACGGTTAATCGTAACTATCACCGTTTCGGTACAAAAAGCGACAAACCGGCTCGGGCGGTACCTCCGACGATTCGGGCGGTACCTCCGGCCGACTATCGGTCGAAAATTTTCAAAGTCCCACGGCTCCGGGCGGCACCTCCGAAACGTTTCCGAGCGATTTGCGTCTAAGCGATGAGCGATACGGTGAAATGCTTCGAACGAATGTTTCATGATTTTCGACGGGCTATACGACCCCGTTATCAGATTTACGGTAAATGACGCATTTCTCGAAATTTCCGTTTCCGACGCATATTTTTTCATCATTTCGCAAAATCTGTACGCACATTCACAGAGCACGTTAAAAACCACGAAACATTCGTTCGGAACGGTTAATCGTATCTATCACCGTTTCGGTACAAATAGCGACAAACCGGCTCGGGCGGTATCTCCGACGATTCGGGCGGTACCTCCGGCCGACTATCGGTCGAAAATTTTCAAAGTCCCACGGCTCCGGGCGGCACCTCCGAAACGTTTCCGAGCGATTTGCGTCTAAGCGATGAGCGATACGGTGAAATGCTTCGAACGAATGTTTCATGATTTTCGACGGGCTATACGACCCCGTTATCAGATTTACGGTAAATGACGCATTTCTCGAAATTTCCGTTTCCGACGCATATTTTTTCATCATTTCGCAAAATCTGTACGCACATTCACAGAGCACGTTAAAAACCACGAAACATTCGTTCGGAACGGTTAATCGTATCTATCACCGTTTCGGTACAAATAGCGACAAACCGGCTCGGGCGGTATCTCCGACGATTCGGGCGGTACCTCCGGCCGACTATCGGTCGAAAATTTTCAAAGTCCCACGGCTCCGGGCGGCACCTCCGAAACGTTTCCGAGCGATTTGCGTCTAAGCGATGAGCGATACGGTGAAATGCTTCGAACGAATGTTTCATGATTTTCGACGGGCTATACGACCCCGTTATCAGATTTACGGTAAATGACGCATTTCTCGAAATTTCCGTTTCCGACGCATATTTTTTCATCATTTCGCAAAATCTGTACGCACATTCACAGAGCACGTTAAAAACCACGAAACATTCGTTCGGAACGGTTAATCGTAACTATCACCGTTTCGGTACAAAAAGCGACAAACCGGCTCGGGCGGTACCTCCGACGATTCGGGCGGTACCTCCGGCCGACTATCGGTCGAAAATTTTCAAAGTCCCACGGCTCCGGGCGGCACCTCCGAAACGTTTCCGAGCGATTTGCGTCTAAGCGATGAGCGATACGGTGAAATGCTTCGAACGAATGTTTCATGATTTTCGACGGGCTATACGACCCCGTTATCAGATTTACGGTAAATGACGCATTTCTCGAAATTTCCGTTTCCGACGCATATTTTTTCATCATTTCGCAAAATCTGTACGCACATTCACAGAGCACGTTAAAAACCACGAAACATTCGTTCGGAACGGTTAATCGTAACTATCACCGTTTCGGTACAAAAAGCGACAAACCGGCTCGGGCGGTACCTCCGACGATTCGGGCGGTACCTCCGGCCGACTATCGGTCGAAAATTTTCAAAGTCCCACGGCTCCGGGCGGCACCTCCGAAACGTTTCCGAGCGATTTGCGTCTAAGCGATGAGCGATACGGTGAAATGCTTCGAACGAATGTTTCATGATTTTCGACGGGCTATACGACCCCGTTATCAGATTTACGGTAAATGACGCATTTCTCGAAATTTCCGTTTCCGACGCATATTTTTTCATCATTTCGCAAAATCTGTACGCACATTCACAGAGCACGTTAAAAACCACGAAACATTCGTTCGGAACGGTTAATCGTATCTATCACCGTTTCGGTACAAATAGCGACAAACCGGCTCGGGCGGTATCTCCGACGATTCGGGCGGTACCTCCGGCCGACTATCGGTCGAAAATTTTCAAAGTCCCACGGCTCCGGGCGGCACCTCCGAAACGTTTCCGAGCGATTTGCGTCTAAGCGATGAGCGATACGGTGAAATGCTTCGAACGAATGTTTCATGATTTTCGACGGGCTATACGACCCCGTTATCAGATTTACGGTAAATGACGCATTTCTCGAAATTTCCGTTTCCGACGCATATTTTTTCATCATTTCGCAAAATCTGTACGCACATTCACAGAGCACGTTAAAAACCACGAAACATTCGTTCGGAACGGTTAATCGTATCTATCACCGTTTCGGTACAAATAGCGACAAACCGGCTCGGGCGGTATCTCCGACGATTCGGGCGGTACCTCCGGCCGACTATCGGTCGAAAATTTTCAAAGTCCCACGGCTCCGGGCGGCACCTCCGAAACGTTTCCGAGCGATTTGCGTCTAAGCGATGAGCGATACGGTGAAATGCTTCGAACGAATGTTTCATGATTTTCGACGGGCTATACGACCCCGTTATCAGATTTACGGTAAATGACGCATTTCTCGAAATTTCCGTTTCCGACGCATATTTTTTCATCATTTCGCAAAATCTGTACGCACATTCACAGAGCACGTTAAAAACCACGAAACATTCGTTCGGAACGGTTAATCGTAACTATCACCGTTTCGGTACAAAAAGCGACAAACCGGCTCGGGCGGTACCTCCGACGATTCGGGCGGTACCTCCGGCCGACTATCGGTCGAAAATTTTCAAAGTCCCACGGCTCCGGGCGGCACCTCCGAAACGTTTCCGAGCGATTTGCGTCTAAGCGATGAGCGATACGGTGAAATGCTTCGAACGAATGTTTCATGATTTTCGACGGGCTATACGACCCCGTTATCAGATTTACGGTAAATGACGCATTTCTCGAAATTTCCGTTTCCGACGCATATTTTTTCATCATTTCGCAAAATCTGTACGCACATTCACAGAGCACGTTAAAAACCACGAAACATTCGTTCGGAACGGTTAATCGTAACTATCACCGTTTCGGTACAAAAAGCGACAAACCGGCTCGGGCGGTACCTCCGACGATTCGGGCGGTACCTCCGGCCGACTATCGGTCGAAAATTTTCAAAGTCCCACGGCTCCGGGCGGCACCTCCGAAACGTTTCCGAGCGATTTGCGTCTAAGCGATGAGCGATACGGTGAAATGCTTCGAACGAATGTTTCATGATTTTCGACGGGCTATACGACCCCGTTATCAGATTTACGGTAAATGACGCATTTCTCGAAATTTCCGTTTCCGACGCATATTTTTTCATCATTTCGCAAAATCTGTACGCACATTCACAGAGCACGTTAAAAACCACGAAACATTCGTTCGGAACGGTTAATCGTATCTATCACCGTTTCGGTACAAATAGCGACAAACCGGCTCGGGCGGTATCTCCGACGATTCGGGCGGTACCTCCGGCCGACTATCGGTCGAAAATTTTCAAAGTCCCACGGCTCCGGGCGGCACCTCCGAAACGTTTCCGAGCGATTTGCGTCTAAGCGATGAGCGATACGGTGAAATGCTTCGAACGAATGTTTCATGATTTTCGACGGGCTATACGACCCCGTTATCAGATTTACGGTAAATGACGCATTTCTCGAAATTTCCGTTTCCGACGCATATTTTTTCATCATTTCGCAAAATCTGTACGCACATTCACAGAGCACGTTAAAAACCACGAAACATTCGTTCGGAACGGTTAATCGTATCTATCACCGTTTCGGTACAAATAGCGACAAACCGGCTCGGGCGGTATCTCCGACGATTCGGGCGGTACCTCCGGCCGACTATCGGTCGAAAATTTTCAAAGTCCCACGGCTCCGGGCGGCACCTCCGAAACGTTTCCGAGCGATTTGCGTCTAAGCGATGAGCGATACGGTGAAATGCTTCGAACGAATGTTTCATGATTTTCGACGGGCTATACGACCCCGTTATCAGATTTACGGTAAATGACGCATTTCTCGAAATTTCCGTTTCCGACGCATATTTTTTCATCATTTCGCAAAATCTGTACGCACATTCACAGAGCACGTTAAAAACCACGAAACATTCGTTCGGAACGGTTAATCGTATCTATCACCGTTTCGGTACAAATAGCGACAAACCGGCTCGGGCGGTATCTCCGACGATTCGGGCGGTACCTCCGGCCGACTATCGGTCGAAAATTTTCAAAGTCCCACGGCTCCGGGCGGCACCTCCGAAACGTTTCCGAGCGATTTGCGTCTAAGCGATGAGCGATACGGTGAAATGCTTCGAACGAATGTTTCATGATTTTCGACGGGCTATACGACCCCGTTATCAGATTTACGGTAAATGACGCATTTCTCGAAATTTCCGTTTCCGACGCATATTTTTTCATCATTTCGCAAAATCTGTACGCACATTCACAGAGCACGTTAAAAACCACGAAACATTCGTTCGGAACGGTTAATCGTAACTATCACCGTTTCGGTACAAAAAGCGACAAACCGGCTCGGGCGGTACCTCCGACGATTCGGGCGGTACCTCCGGCCGACTATCGGTCGAAAATTTTCAAAGTCCCACGGCTCCGGGCGGCACCTCCGAAACGTTTCCGAGCGATTTGCGTCTAAGCGATGAGCGATACGGTGAAATGCTTCGAACGAATGTTTCATGATTTTCGACGGGCTATACGACCCCGTTATCAGATTTACGGTAAATGACGCATTTCTCGAAATTTCCGTTTCCGACGCATATTTTTTCATCATTTCGCAAAATCTGTACGCACATTCACAGAGCACGTTAAAAACCACGAAACATTCGTTCGGAACGGTTAATCGTAACTATCACCGTTTCGGTACAAAAAGCGACAAACCGGCTCGGGCGGTACCTCCGACGATTCGGGCGGTACCTCCGGCCGACTATCGGTCGAAAATTTTCAAAGTCCCACGGCTCCGGGCGGCACCTCCGAAACGTTTCCGAGCGATTTGCGTCTAAGCGATGAGCGATACGGTGAAATGCTTCGAACGAATGTTTCATGATTTTCGACGGGCTATACGACCCCGTTATCAGATTTACGGTAAATGACGCATTTCTCGAAATTTCCGTTTCCGACGCATATTTTTTCATCATTTCGCAAAATCTGTACGCACATTCACAGAGCACGTTAAAAACCACGAAACATTCGTTCGGAACGGTTAATCGTATCTATCACCGTTTCGGTACAAATAGCGACAAACCGGCTCGGGCGGTATCTCCGACGATTCGGGCGGTACCTCCGGCCGACTATCGGTCGAAAATTTTCAAAGTCCCACGGCTCCGGGCGGCACCTCCGAAACGTTTCCGAGCGATTTGCGTCTAAGCGATGAGCGATACGGTGAAATGCTTCGAACGAATGTTTCATGATTTTCGACGGGCTATACGACCCCGTTATCAGATTTACGGTAAATGACGCATTTCTCGAAATTTCCGTTTCCGACGCATATTTTTTCATCATTTCGCAAAATCTGTACGCACATTCACAGAGCACGTTAAAAACCACGAAACATTCGTTCGGAACGGTTAATCGTATCTATCACCGTTTCGGTACAAATAGCGACAAACCGGCTCGGGCGGTATCTCCGACGATTCGGGCGGTACCTCCGGCCGAACATCGTTCGAAAATTTTCAAAGTCCCACGGCTCCGGGCGGCACCTCCGAAACGTTTCCGAGCGATTTGCGTCTAAGCGATGAGCGATACGGTGAAATGCTTCGAACGAATGTTTCATGATTTTCGACGGGCTATACGACCCCGTTATCAGATTTACGGTAAATGACGCATTTCTCGAAATTTCCGTTTCCGACGCATATTTTTTCATCATTTCGCAAAATCTGTACGCACATTCACAGAGCACGTTAAAAACCACGAAACATTCGTTCGGAACGGTTAATCGTAACTATCACCGTTTCGGTACAAAAAGCGACAAACCGGCTCGGGCGGTACCTCCGACGATTCGGGCGGTACCTCCGGCCGACTATCGGTCGAAAATTTTCAAAGTCCCACGGCTCCGGGCGGCACCTCCGAAACGTTTCCGAGCGATTTGCGTCTAAGCGATGAGCGATACGGTGAAATGCTTCGAACGAATGTTTCATGATTTTCGACGGGCTATACGACCCCGTTATCAGATTTACGGTAAATGACGCATTTCTCGAAATTTCCGTTTCCGACGCATATTTTTTCATCATTTCGCAAAATCTGTACGCACATTCACAGAGCACGTTAAAAACCACGAAACATTCGTTCGGAACGGTTAATCGTATCTATCACCGTTTCGGTACAAATAGCGACAAACCGGCTCGGGCGGTATCTCCGACGATTCGGGCGGTACCTCCGGCCGAACATCGTTCGAAAATTTTCAAAGTCCCACGGCTCCGGGCGGCACCTCCGAAACGTTTCCGAGCGATTTGCGTCTAAGCGATGAGCGATACGGTGAAATGCTTCGAACGAATGTTTCATGATTTTCGACGGGCTATACGACCCCGTTATCAGATTTACGGTAAATGACGCATTTCTCGAAATTTCCGTTTCCGACGCATATTTTTTCATCATTTCGCAAAATCTGTACGCACATTCACAGAGCACGTTAAAAACCACGAAACATTCGTTCGGAACGGTTAATCGTAACTATCACCGTTTCGGTACAAAAAGCGACAAACCGGCTCGGGCGGTACCTCCGACGATTCGGGCGGTACCTCCGGCCGACTATCGGTCGAAAATTTTCAAAGTCCCACGGCTCCGGGCGGCACCTCCGAAACGTTTCCGAGCGATTTGCGTCTAAGCGATGAGCGATACGGTGAAATGCTTCGAACGAATGTTTCATGATTTTCGACGGGCTATACGACCCCGTTATCAGATTTACGGTAAATGACGCATTTCTCGAAATTTCCGTTTCCGACGCATATTTTTTCATCATTTCGCAAAATCTGTACGCACATTCACAGAGCACGTTAAAAACCACGAAACATTCGTTCGGAACGGTTAATCGTATCTATCACCGTTTCGGTACAAATAGCGACAAACCGGCTCGGGCGGTATCTCCGACGATTCGGGCGGTACCTCCGGCCGACTATCGGTCGAAAATTTTCAAAGTCCCACGGCTCCGGGCGGCACCTCCGAAACGTTTCCGAGCGATTTGCGTCTAAGCGATGAGCGATACGGTGAAATGCTTCGAACGAATGTTTCATGATATTCGACGGGCTATACGACCCCGTTATCAGATTTACGGTAAATGACGCATTTCTCGAAATTTCCGTTTCCGACGCATATTTTTTCATCATTTCGCAAAATCTGTACGCACATTCACAGAGCACGTTAAAAACCACGAAACATTCGTTCGGAACGGTTAATCGTATCTATCACCGTTTCGGTACAAATAGCGACAAACCGGCTCGGGCGGTATCTCCGACGATTCGGGCGGTACCTCCGGCCGACTATCGGTCGAAAATTTTCAAAGTCCCACGGCTCCGGGCGGCACCTCCGAAACGTTTCCGAGCGATTTGCGTCTAAGCGATGAGCGATACGGTGAAATGCTTCGAACGAATGTTTCATGATTTTCGACGGGCTATACGACCCCGTTATCAGATTTACGGTAAATGACGCATTTCTCGAAATTTCCGTTTCCGACGCATATTTTTTCATCATTTCGCAAAATCTGTACGCACATTCACAGAGCACGTTAAAAACCACGAAACATTCGTTCGGAACGGTTAATCGTAACTATCACCGTTTCGGTACAAAAAGCGACAAACCGGCTCGGGCGGTACCTCCGACGATTCGGGCGGTACCTCCGGCCGACTATCGGTCGAAAATTTTCAAAGTCCCACGGCTCCGGGCGGCACCTCCGAAACGTTTCCGAGCGATTTGCGTCTAAGCGATGAGCGATACGGTGAAATGCTTCGAACGAATGTTTCATGATTTTCGACGGGCTATACGACCCCGTTATCAGATTTACGGTAAATGACGCATTTCTCGAAATTTCCGTTTCCGACGCATATTTTTTCATCATTTCGCAAAATCTGTACGCACATTCACAGAGCACGTTAAAAACCACGAAACATTCGTTCGGAACGGTTAATCGTATCTATCACCGTTTCGGTACAAATAGCGACAAACCGGCTCGGGCGGTATCTCCGACGATTCGGGCGGTACCTCCGGCCGACTATCGGTCGAAAATTTTCAAAGTCCCACGGCTCCGGGCGGCACCTCCGAAACGTTTCCGAGCGATTTGCGTCTAAGCGATGAGCGATACGGTGAAATGCTTCGAACGAATGTTTCATGATTTTCGACGGGCTATACGACCCCGTTATCAGATTTACGGTAAATGACGCATTTCTCGAAATTTCCGTTTCCGACGCATATTTTTTCATCATTTCGCAAAATCTGTACGCACATTCACAGAGCACGTTAAAAACCACGAAACATTCGTTCGGAACGGTTAATCGTAACTATCACCGTTTCGGTACAAAAAGCGACAAACCGGCTCGGGCGGTACCTCCGACGATTCGGGCGGTACCTCCGGCCGACTATCGGTCGAAAATTTTCAAAGTCCCACGGCTCCGGGCGGCACCTCCGAAACGTTTCCGAGCGATTTGCGTCTAAGCGATGAGCGATACGGTGAAATGCTTCGAACGAATGTTTCATGATTTTCGACGGGCTATACGACCCCGTTATCAGATTTACGGTAAATGACGCATTTCTCGAAATTTCCGTTTCCGACGCATATTTTTTCATCATTTCGCAAAATCTGTACGCACATTCACAGAGCACGTTAAAAACCACGAAACATTCGTTCGGAACGGTTAATCGTATCTATCACCGTTTCGGTACAAATAGCGACAAACCGGCTCGGGCGGTATCTCCGACGATTCGGGCGGTACCTCCGGCCGACTATCGGTCGAAAATTTTCAAAGTCCCACGGCTCCGGGCGGCACCTCCGAAACGTTTCCGAGCGATTTGCGTCTAAGCGATGAGCGATACGGTGAAATGCTTCGAACGAATGTTTCATGATTTTCGACGGGCTATACGACCCCGTTATCAGATTTACGGTAAATGACGCATTTCTCGAAATTTCCGTTTCCGACGCATATTTTTTCATCATTTCGCAAAATCTGTACGCACATTCACAGAGCACGTTAAAAACCACGAAACATTCGTTCGGAACGGTTAATCGTATCTATCACCGTTTCGGTACAAATAGCGACAAACCGGCTCGGGCGGTATCTCCGACGATTCGGGCGGTACCTCCGGCCGACTATCGGTCGAAAATTTTCAAAGTCCCACGGCTCCGGGCGGCACCTCCGAAACGTTTCCGAGCGATTTGCGTCTAAGCGATGAGCGATACGGTGAAATGCTTCGAACGAATGTTTCATGATTTTCGACGGGCTATACGACCCCGTTATCAGATTTACGGTAAATGACGCATTTCTCGAAATTTCCGTTTCCGACGCATATTTTTTCATCATTTCGCAAAATCTGTACGCACATTCACAGAGCACGTTAAAAACCACGAAACATTCGTTCGGAACGGTTAATCGTATCTATCACCGTTTCGGTACAAATAGCGACAAACCGGCTCGGGCGGTATCTCCGACGATTCGGGCGGTACCTCCGGCCGACTATCGGTCGAAAATTTTCAAAGTCCCACGGCTCCGGGCGGCACCTCCGAAACGTTTCCGAGCGATTTGCGTCTAAGCGATGAGCGATACGGTGAAATGCTTCGAACGAATGTTTCATGATTTTCGACGGGCTATACGACCCCGTTATCAGATTTACGGTAAATGACGCATTTCTCGAAATTTCCGTTT
>CASCJU010000145.1:0-15512 GCA_949152495.1 Lasius fuliginosus | reverse complement strand
CTAATATCAGAGCTAAAATTCTATGGAGCTAAATCTAATATCAGAGCTAAAATTCTAAAGCTGCACGAGAACTGATCACTGCCAAACTAATCATATGGGATGAGGTGAGCATGACTGTTGGACATGTTTTAACAGCAGTTGATAAACTCTTCAGGGATTTGATGAAGAATCCTCGACCATTTGGAGGAAAAGTAATTTTATTTGCAGGAGATTTCAGACAAAATCTTCCCGTAGTGCCACATGCACAGAAAGCAGCCATAATCGACCCTAAAATATAACCATATATGGTGGAATGTAACTCAGATAAAACTAAATCAAAATATGAGAACTGGGGATGAAAAGGAATTTGCAAATTGGCTAATGCAACTTGGAGATGGTAAATTGTACAATACAGATGGACTAGATCTCGATACAATTGAAATACCTCAAGATTTTATATCAAAAGAATCAATTATTAATGAGATTTTTGGTGATAGAATCACCAAGAAACAGATAAGAGAAAATCAAGATCGCGCGATCCTTTGTCCTAAGAATGAGGATACGTTTAAAATTAATGACGAAATCCTTCGTCTAATGGAAGGAGAAGAAAAGGAATATCTCTCAATCGACTCTATTGTGAGTGATGATCCACAGGAGAAATTGAATTTTCCGACTGAGTTTTTAAACTCTGTGACACCTTCTGGGATGCCAGTTCATCAACTTAAAATAAAAGTTAATGCAACAATTATCCTATTAAGAAATCTAAATACTAAGAAAGGACTCTGTAATGGCACAAGATTTATGTAACTGATTTGAAACCTAATCTTATTTATGCGGAAGTTCTAACTGGTCCTTCTCGAGGTCAGATTGTTTTCATTCCAAGGATCGATTTTCTACCATGATACGGAAATTCCATTCAAGCTTAAACGGAGACAGTTTCGTATTTAAGTGTCATTTGTTATGACAATCAATAAATCTCAAGGACAAACTTTACGAAAAGTTGGGATTTATCTGCCACATCTTGTATTTGCTCATGGTCAACTCTATGTAGCATTTTCTAGAGCAACCAAAAGGGAAAATGTTAAAATTAAGATCGATGAAGTAAGCAATCAAGGGTATCTCATTAAAGAAAATCCTAAATTATTTACGAAAAATTTCGTATACAGAGAGGTTTTATAAATTGAAAAATTAGAAAATTGCATGAGAGCTAATAATATAGCTGATCAGCGGTGGTTATTTCAGCCGTAATAAAAAATTTTGTAAGTAAATAATAGAAAATATAAGAAATATTATATGCCAAGTAAAATATTTATGAGAATGCTCTATTATATGAACTTCAGTTCGACATAATCTAAAAAATTCTCTTAATTGCATATATATATTTTTTTTAACTTTTCGTATCATATATCTATATATTTCATCTATCTATATTTGTATATATAGATATATATAATATATATATATATACATATATAAATATATATATATACAAGAAAGCTTTGAGGCCCGCGCTTTGCGCGGGCCGAAAAGCTAGTCTCTTCTATATATATAAGTACCGTTTCGTGTCTGTCTGACCGAGAACTACTCCTTCATTTATGGACCGATTTTTTCGAAATTGGTACCAAAATTTCGCAAATTTTTCGGAGATGGTGACGTCGAGGTCCTTTTTAGCTTTGCACCCCCACCCACGCACCCACCCACGCAAACACGCATTTATTGACCGATTTTCTCGAAATTGGTATCAAAATTTTGCAAATTTTTCGAGGATGGAGACGATGGTGGTTTTTTTAAGTTTTACACCCCCACCCACGCACCCACCCACGCACTCACGCATTTATTGACCACGCAATCACACATTTATGGACCGATTTTCTCGAAATTGGTACCAAAATTTTGCAAATTTTTCGGGGATGGCTACTATGTGTTTTTTTTTAAGTTTGACACTTCCACCCACCCACCCACGCACTCACACATTTATGGACCGATTTTCTCGAAATTGGTACCAAAATTTAGCAAATTTTTCGGGGATGGCTACTATGTGGTTTTTTAAGTTTTACACTTCCACCCATCCACTCACGCACCCACCCACGCCCCCACCCACGCACTCACGCATTTATGGACCGATTTTCTCGAAATTGGTATCTTTTTTTTCAAATTTTCCGGGGATGGCTATTATGTGGTCTTTTTAAGTTTTACACCTCCACCCACCCACCCAGGTACCCACCCACGCACCCACCCACGCACTCATACATTTATGGACCGTTTTTGACGAAATTGGTACCGAAAAATTTGCAAAATATTGGTACCAATTTCGATAAAATCAGTCGATAAATGTGTGAGTGCGTGGGGTGAGAGTGTAAAACTAAAAAAACCACATATAGTAGCCATCCCCGAAAAATTTGCAAAATTTTGATACTGATTTCGAGAAAATCGGTCCATAAATGTGGAAGTAGTTCGCGGTCATACAGACAGACAGACAGACAGACGGTACTTATATAAATAGATAGATATATGTATATATAAGAAAACTTTGAGGCCCGCGCTTCGCGCGGGCCGAAATGATAGTATATATATACCGTTTCCTGTCTGTCTGTCTGACCGAGAGCTACTTCCACATTTATGGACCGATTCTCTCGAAATTGGTACCAAAATTTTGCAAATTTTTCGGAGATGGAGACGTCGAGGTCCTTTTTAGCTTTGCACCTCCACCCACGCACCCACCCACGCAAACACGTATTTATTGACCGATTTTCTCAAAATTGGTATCAAAATTTTGCAAATTTTTCGAGGATGGAGACGATGGTGTTTTTTTTAAGTTTTTTACACCCCCACCCACGCACCCACCCACGCACTCACGCATTTATGCACCGATTTTCTCGGAATTGGTACCAAAATTTTGCAAATTTTTCGGGGATGGCTATTATGTGATTTTTTAAGTTTTACACCTCCACCCACCCACCCACGTACCCACCCACGCACTCACCCACGCACTCATACATTTATGGACCGTTTTTGACGAAATTGGTACCAAAATTTTGAAAATTTTTCGGGGATGGCTATTATGTATTTTTTTTAGGTTTTACAACTACAACCAACCACCCACGCACCTACCCACGCTATCACACATTTATTAACCTACTTCCAGATTTATGGATCTATTCTTTCGAAATTGGTATCAAAATTTTGCAAATTTTTCGGAGATGGCGACGTCGTGGTCTTTTTTAGTTTTACACCTTTACCAACGCACCCACCCACGCAATCACAAATTTATTGACCACGCAATCACACATTTATGGACCGATTTTCTCGAAATTGGTACCAAAATTTTTCAAATTTTTCGGAGATGGCGACGTCGTGGTCTTTTTAGTTTTACACCCCTATCCACCCAACCACGCACCCACCCACGCAATCCCATTTGTGGACTGATTTTCTAGAAATTGGTACTAAAACGTAGCTACTATGTGAGTAGCTATGTGGAAGTTTTACACTTCCACCCATTCATCCACCCACGCATCCACACACGCACACGCATGCAAACACACATATACAATTTTTAAAAAATCACCTTTTAGTTCTAGCGTTCTTATGGTGAAAACATTTATTTATTAATCGTTGATAAATTTAAAAAATCACTCTTTATGAGTAATAACATTTTATATTTCTTGACGTGAGTCATTTTAGAAATGACTATATTAAGTTACTGGTTTCACATATTAAATGTCATCATGAAGGAAATGAGTGAAATGTAAGAACATGATAACAGACAGATTGAAATAGAAAAATTAGGGGAAGAATATAGAAATGGTAATTAAAAATAACAATTAATTACTTAAAAGCAAACAAAATAATTAATTAGTTAATTCTTTTATTGCTATTTATATTTAAAAAATTTCAGTGCTGGAAGATATATTAAATGTCATCATGAAGGAAATGAGTGAAATGGAAGAGCATGGTAATAGACTGAGTGAAATAGAAAAATTATGAGAAATGGAAGAATATAGAAATGGTAATAGAAAATAATAATTAATTACTTAAAAGTAAAAACAAATAATTAATTAGTTAATTTTTGTATAGGTTTTTTGAAACGTATAACTTTTTTTTGTTACTATTTATATTTAAAAAATTTCAGTGCTAGAAGATGGATTGGATAATTTATTGGTAAATATGGCAATAATAGAATATGAAAAGACACAAGAGTGTAAAAAGAAAAAGTTTAAGGAGAAATGTCAAAAAGAAGAAAACAAGAAGGAAAATAAAAAACGTAAAGAGGATGATGACGATAGAAAGAACAAGAAGATTTAGAAAAAGAAATTATAAATTTAATAAATTTGTTAGGTTACATATATATTTATAGATATTTATTTTATATATGTATAAATTTTTTAAAAATATAAGCATTGTAAATTAAACATTTTTTTATAAAAATATAAAAATTAATTTAAAAAAATAAAAACATATATAATATTATATTATATATATAAACAAATATTATATTATAGATATTTATTTTATATATATATATATTTTTAAAAATATAAGCATTGTAAATTAAACATTCTTTTATAAAAATATAAACATTAATTTAAAGAAATAAAAACAAATATTATATTATATATATAAACAAATATTATATTATATATTATATTATATATATAGATGATAGTATTTGATGAGAGAGAGAGGGGGGAGGAAGGGAGGGAGGGAGGGGGGGGTGAGGAAGGGAGGGAGGGAGAGAGAGGGAGGGAGAGGGAGAGGGAGAGGGAGAGAGAGGGAGAGAGAGGGAGAGGGAGGGAGAGGGAGAGGGAGAGAGAGGGAGAGAGAGAGGGAGAGAGAGGGAGAGGGAGAGAGAGGGGAGGGGGAGGGGGAGAGAGAAAGATGGAGAGAGGGAGAGGGAGAGAGAGGGGGAGAGAGAGGGGGGAGACAAAAAGAATGAGGTTAAGGGCATCCAAAACTGACGGCCGAATTCCGACGGGTTAGCGCCCTCATCTTAACGTAACTAAAATTGACGATATTACCGACAGTATTACCGTGGAAACGCAACTAAAATATTTATTTCGTCTCTCCGATTATAATTTCCAAGTTAGATGTTGAGGTATCTTTTCTCTGGACTCTCGAGTATCACGATAGATTTTATCGCACATTTGCGAAAAAAAACTATAACGTCTACTCGGATTTGAACCCGAGTCCGTACGGTGAGAAGCCTACGCACTTACACGACGCTATCTCGCTAATTCCTTGTATCGTGTTTTTCTTTTCCTCACATGCTGCTCATACAATACTCGTGTCTCCATTCGCTCACTATGACATTTTCATTCGCTCACGTCGCTTTTATTCTTTTTGATTTTCCCTCTCTGCGTAAATAAATAAATAAATAAATTTGTTCCGTCTTGTTCTAACTACCTGAAAGGGCGCCAGTTAATCACGTGTTTCGTGCGTGATTTCGCGCCATTGTGTAGCTGTCGCTGATTCAGGATCCATTCGATAATCCTGGCGCCACCCTTGCTCGGTATTCCGAACCGCGAGCGCTCCGCCCCGCGCCGGATGTCGTCAGCCTAGTATTTCGCGCATGATCCTGCCGATTAGCCAATATCGCGGTCGATTGATCATTGCATGGCAATCAATCATTGGTCGATAAGAATTCGCGAGCGCAGACTTCCGCCTTCTTCCCCGTGACGAGCGTTCGCTTTCTTCGAGAGTCTTGTACCGCAGCAAGAGGCACGTGTGAGCGCTAGCAAATTTCGCAAAGTCGTCTTTCGGTCAAATCTCTGTCAATAGTTACCGGGCTTCACTAGACGTGACGAACATTGTCTCGCATCGTTGTCGCATTCTTATACATTAAGATAAGTCAGCAACGCGCGAGACTTAGCAATTTTATTCTGTGCCGGTTAACGACAAGTGCAAAATGGCGCAGCTCTGGCCGCGAGGATCAATTCGACCCTCGACCGAAGCTCAACATTCGCGAGATCTGCTTACGGAGTTACACGCGGTGCTCCGCTACTTATTGTGATCCTTTAATTTGATCAAAGTGTCGTGCTATTCACGTGCGGCCTTTTCACTCGCAGTCGTTCGCAAGGAACAGTCTCGCCATTATCGTGCTCACATGTGGCCCGTTATCACTCTGTACATTTGGGTTATTGACATTGTCGAGAATAAATTCTGTGTCGTCTAAACCACAGTGCCGAATTTAATCATTCACCTGTCCGCGCGCCGTCTCCCAATCGGGAGAGAATCTGCCGCATTTTCACACATAAATTTTGGTCCTTCGAGCCGGATCGGCGCGCAACAGTGACAATCAGTGTGCGGATGTGAATGAGACAGTGATCATCATCTCGTGGATCCATCGGCAATCGACAGTGTCAATCATTCCGCGGATCGGCTTACAAGAGCGACTATCATTTCGCGAATCAACGCGACAGTGACACTCATTCCGCGGAACCCGCACGATCGGAACACAGTACGCAAGTACGAGCAATCGTACTTATATTTAATCAGTGTCGCTGTTAACCCTTTTTGTAATAATGGAAGGGCTATTAGCCGAACAAAAAGTGACGCTCAAATCGATTACCCGCGCACTGGAAAACTTTAAAAAGATCGGGAAAGACAATTTCACATACGGAATCGTGCGCAACCGCCTGCAAAAATTGAAGGATGATTATGCTCGATACGAGCATACGCATGCCAAGGTGCTCGCTCTCGCTACCGAAGACTTCGTCGCTACCCACAAATACTTCACCGAGGACAGATTTGCCGCATGTGAAGCAGCGTATTATGCCGCCTCCGATTACATGGCCGACTGGGAATCGCAGCTGGAACCGCAAGCGACATCCACTCCAGATGCTTCATCCATCGTAAGCCAACGTCAAAACGCATTCACATCGCGTTCAGCGTTTCAACTTCCGTGTATAAGCTTGCCGAAATTCTCGGGCGATTTCAGCGAATGGGAATCGTTTCGCGATCAGTTCAAAGCATTGATAATCGATAACGGCGATCTCGTAAATGTAAACCGCCTGCAATATTTACATTCTTGCGTGAAGGGCGACGCGTTCGATATTGTGCGAAATCTCGCGTTAATCGATTCGAATTTTAAGGTCGTCTGGGACTTGTTAATCGCGCGCTACGATAACAAAAGACGCTTGGTACATGAGCATATTCACGCGTTGATATCGCTACCGCAAATTAATTCCGAATCCGCTGTCACGCTTTCCGCCTTGCGAGATAAAGCGAACGTTGCAATCAAAGCTTTAAAACATCTCGGGCGTGCTGTCGACAAATGGGACGACATCCTCGTATACTTGCTCGTTCAAAAATTCGATAAGGCCACTCGTAAGGCGTGGGAATTGCAGCTCGGAGATACAACCGAATATTCCACGTTCGACAGTCTCGAACAGTTTTTAGCATCGCGTATTCGCGCGTTTGAGAACATTCTGCCTTTGAGTAAAGGTAAGAATTCGAACCAGCTGTCGGTGCAAAGTGTAATAAATGCAAGTGCAATGAAATGTCCCGTTTGTCAGAAGCCGCATTTATTATTCGCGTGTCCGGAATTTCGGAATAAATCGATTACCGAACGTCGAGAGTTAGCTCAGAAAATTCGTTGCTGTTACAATTGTCTGAGTACCAAGCATAATCGAAAGAATTGTCAAAGTAAGCATACGTGTCGACAGTGTCAGCAGAAGCATCACACTCTTCTCCACGAGTTCGAAACGAGTCACGTTAACGAAAAGAGTTCTCCGATCGCGAGCACCTCGAAGATGGATGAACCCGTCTCGATAAATACGCACGTCGTTTCACGCGTTAACTTTTCTAAAACGAGCATTTTACTCGCGACAGCTTGGATCGCGGTTAGTGGCGCGACAGGCACTAAGGATGTCGTGCGTGCATTATTTGACCAAGGCTCGGTCACAACGCTTATTTCAGAGCGATTAGCGCAACGTTTGCGACTTAAGCGCTCTCGTATTTCGGTATCTATCACGGGCATCGGTGCGGCTTCCGTCGCCAAACAAGCAGCGCGGATTGACGTCTCGTCTCGCGACATGTCAGGTCCCGTGTTGTCAGTGACAGCTTTAATATTAAAGTCACTTACAAATTATGTTCCACAGCGTGTGGAATCTCTCGCAGAGTTGGAATATCTGCGCCCGCTCAAACTAGCCGATAGCGATCCTACGAGCTCGGAGCCTATCGATACCATTATCAGTGCTGACCTTTACGGATCAATTCTTAGATCAAGCATTCGATCGCGATCTCCGCAGGAACCTGTCGCGCAAAACTCCATTTTCGGGTGGATTCTTTCCGGACCTATGCCCACGCAGCCAGAGTCCGCATCTATTTCTTTGTCGACGCATCACTGCACAGTGCATGCTGACCTCGATATGCAATTGAAGCGTTTTTGGGAAATTGAAGAGCTCCCTCGTCAGAATCATATCTCTCCGGAGGATATGCGGTGCGAGAGACATTTCGCATCGACTCATTCTCGATCTCCGACTGGGAGATATATTGTTCGGCTCCCGTTCAAAACGGATCCTCCATTGAGCCTCGGCGAGTCAAGGCCGGCGGCTCTCGCCATATATACTCGTGCAGAGTATCGTTTAAAGGCACGGCCTGAACAGGCTACCGAATACCGCGCATTCTTACAAGAGTATGAACTAGGCCACATGATGAAGGTGCCATCTCCGCGCCAACACTGTGATCAGATTGTTTACATTCCTCATCATGCGGTCATACGTGAACACAGTGCCATGACACATCTGCGTGTCGTGTTTAATGCATCATCGCCTACTTCAAATGGGTTGTCGCTTAATGACCATCTCATGATCGGTCCTAAGTTACAAACCGACTTGCCGTCGATTCTTACACGCTGGCGGCAATTCCGCTATGTCTATACCGCGGATATTGCCAAGATGTATAGGCAAATTTTAGTTGATCGACGCGATGCCGATTATTAACATATTCTTTGGCGACCCGATGTCGACGCTCCGATAGAAGACTATCAGTTGCTAACCATGACTTACGGTACAGCAAGCGCGCCGTATTTGGCTCTCCGCGTCTTAAACCAACTCGCTGTCGATGACGGCGCTGACTTTCCTCTTGCAGTGCCAGTTCTTCAACATAACACTTATGTTGATGATTGCGTTTTTGGCGCGGACGATGTACCGCTCACTCGTCAGACAAAGGATCAACTTGTATCCTTACTCCATAGAGCAGGCTTTCAACTTCGCAAGTGGGCAAGCAACAATCATTCGTTGCTTGCTGACATCGATCCTAATGATCATGGTCTCGCGCAATCCAAGACCCTGCAAACGGACGATTCTCTCAAAGTCTTGGGTCTCAAATGGAATCCACACTCTGACGCGTTTCAATTTGAGATATCGCTGTCGAACGATATTCGTGCGACAAAACACGCCGTTTTATCTATAATCGCTGCCATATTTGATCCACTCGGATGGCTAGCCCCCGTCGTCATAACCGCAAAGATCTTTATGCAGAAATTGTGGGCGTCGCGGTATGAGTGGGACGCAGTGCTTCCCGAGAAGCTGTTTGCCGCATGGCGTCACTTCTACGCGCACCTCTCGACTCTGCGAGAGGTTTCAATTCCGAGATGGACGGGGTACGGGTCCGATACGGTTTCAGCGGAAATTGATGGGTTTGCAGACGCGTCTACTGCCGCGTATGGGGCTGTCGTCTATTTGAAACTGATCAAACTCGATGGATCAGTCCAAATCACGTTGATAAGTGCGAAATCAAGAGTAGCTCCGCTCAAACCTATGACGGTTCCGCGGTTGGAACTGTGCGCGACGGTATTATTAGCTCGCCTAATTGCATTCGTTCGATCTCTGATCGATACTCCTTCAATGATTTGTCACTGTTGGACAGACTCCACAGTCGCATTAGCGTGGCTCAAGCAATCTCCATCTCGATGGAAGGTTTTTGTGGCCAATAGGGTCCACGAGGTTCAAAGTCAAATTCCGGACGCAATCTGGCATCACGTTGCCTCACAGCAAAATCCCACAGATCTCGCGTCACGAGGCATCAATCCGGCCAACATAAGAGAGCAGTCATTATGGTGGCAAGGCCCAGCGTGGCTTAAGTTGTCGTCGACTCAATGGCCGGAGGGAATGGCTCTGCATCAGCAGAATCGCTGCCGGAAGTGCGCGTTCATGTACATATCGCTCAAATACCCAACGAATAGGACTTAATGACGCGGTTTTCTTCGTGGACGAAATTACGAATCACCGCATATGCAATTCGATTCACGCAACGCATTCGGTCTCGCCGGTCACAGCAACTGGCAAGCCACGAAGCTTAGGTGAAAGTCACCGAAGTATCGCTGTCGCTAGAACCGGATGAAATCGACTCCGCGCGAAAATTTTGGTGGAAGTATATTCAACAGCAGCTGTTTTCGAAAGAGCGGTTACTTCTAAAAGGCGGTCAGTCCGTGCAAAAGGGTAGCAAACTAGCTTCCTTAAATCCGTTTATCGACAACGATGATTTAATTCGAGCCGGCGGCCGGCTCTGCCATTCCGAACTCGCAGAAAAAACGAAGCATCCAATCGTGCTCGCATCGCATCCATTGGTCTCGTCTCTTATACGCCACATTCATCTACAAGCTGTGCACGCCGGGCCGCGATTAACGCTGTCGATGCTTCGCGAAGAATTCTGGTTGTTACGCGCTCGCCAAACCGTACGTTCAGTTCTTTACCGCTGCATCGCCTGCACTCGTGAAAAGGCAACAGTCGTTCACGAGTTAATGGGCAACCTTCCGGATTATCGAGTTCGCCCTGTTGCTCGCGTTTTTTCTCACTGTGGACTCGATTATGCCGGACCTATTCAAATACGGTTGACGCCTGGACGAGGACACAAATCGCGAAAGGCGTATATCGCGGTATTTATCTGTATGACCGTCAAAGCAACTCATCTTGAGCTAGGACTTCCTATCGCAATGTACTCGGACAACGCAACGAATTTTCAGGGCGCTAAGTTTCATCTAAAACGCGTAATCGGTGCTCATACGCTCACCATCGAAGAGATGAGCACATTATTATGTAAAGTCGAAGCGTGCTTAAACTCACGGCCGCTCGGGCAGATGTCGGAAAATTACGATGATTATAACGCGCTCACTCCGAGCCACTTTCTAATTGGTTCCTCGCTTATGAGTATGCCCGAAGAGTCTTTACTCGACGAAAAGGAAACGCGTCTCACCCGATGGCAACTCATTCGTCAAATGCGCGATAGTTTGTGGAAGCAATGGTCGCAGGACTATCTGCACACGTTGCAACAACGTCCAAAGTGGCGTGAAGTGCAAAAATTAGCCCAGGTAGGGCGCCTAGTACTGTTGCGCAATCCGCTAGCGCCTCCCTGCGCCTGGGAGCTCGGGAGAATCGAGGAATGCCATCCTGGAAACGCTGGATTAGTCCGGGTAGTTACTGTCAAGACAGCTCGCTCAAAATACAAGCGAGCCATTACAAAATTGTGCTTTCTACCGATTGATGTAAATCTTACCCATGAGTTTTCGGATGACATTCCACGATCAAACTCTGCTCATGTACATAAAGATTAATAATTTCCGTTGTCGAGTTTCTTTGTAAATAGGTATTGTTATAAATGTAAATAAATGTAGTGTTAAGTTGCGCACTCATGCACCAATCAACCTCCTCACGGCGGGCGGCGCGATTCCGATTTAAATCTTTCGGATATACTATCCGAGGCGGGCGGTATGTTCCGTCTTGTTCTAACTACCTGAAAGGGCGCCTGTTAATCACGTGTTTCGTGCGTGATTTCGCGCCGCTGTGTAGCTGTTGCGGATCCAGGATCCATTCGATAATCCTGGCGCCACCCTTGCTCGGTATTCCGAACCGCGAGCGCTCCGTCCCGCGCCGGATGTCGTCAGCCTAGTATTTCGCGCATGATCCTGCCGATTAGCCAATATCGCGGTCGATTGATCATTGCATGGCAATCAATCATTGGTCGATAAGAATTCGCGAGCGCAGACTTCCGCCTTCTTCCCCGTGACGAGCGTTCGCTTTCTTCGAGAGTCTTGTACCGCAGCAAGAGGCACGTGTGAGCGCTAGCAAATTTCGCAAAGTCGTCTTTCGGTCAAATCTCTGTCAATAGTTACCGGGCTTCACTAGACGTGACGAACATTGTCTCGCATCGTTGTCGCATTCTTATACATTAAGATAAGTCAGCAACGCGCGAGACTTAGCAATTTTATTCTGTGCCGGTTAACGACAAGTGCAAAATGGCGCAGCTCTGGCCGCGAGGATCAATTCGACCCTCGACCGAAGCTCAACATTCGCGAGATCTGCTTACGGAGTTACACGCGGTGCTCCGCTACTTATTGTGATCCTTTAATTTGATCAAGGTGTCGTGCTATTCACGTGCGGCCTTTTCACTCGCAGTCATTCGCAATGAACAGTCTCGCCATTATCGTGCTCACACGTGGCCCGTTACCACTCTGTACATTTGTGTTATTGACATTGTCGAGAATAAATTCTGTGTCGTCTAAACCACAGTGCCGAATTTAATCATTCACCTGTCCGCGCGCCGTCTCCCCGTCTCCCAATCGGGAGAGAATCTGCCGCATTTTCACACAAAATTATTACAATAAATTAATTTATTTTTCATGCATGCATTTTGATTTCATAGTATACATTAAAACTCAACTAGCTTTTTATTTTATCATTTTGTATAAGTACCTATATAATACAATCTATATGTTGACAATTTCACATCAAATCGGACAAAAATCGACCTTCTTTGACCTCGTATTTTTTAAATCGAATGAAACTTTTTTACATGAAATATACATAAAATAAAAAGAAAAGTATTTTTATATTTGTCGAAATATTTTTTGCATAAGTTATAAACAACAAAATTTTCGTGAAAAATAAAGAAATCAACTTTAAAAATTAATAACTCTGGTTATATTTATCGTAAAAATATTTTTAAAAATGTATTTTAAAGCTAAGGAGACAACCTTTTTTATAAAAATTGTTTAACTTACAAGAAATTGCTAATTCCAATTGTTATAAATAATTGAAAGGTTGAATAATTTTTTTCATCAAAACGTACACTTTTAAAATGTACACTTTTTAAAATAATGCTATTTCATTCTAAAATTCTCCATTTCATTCTAAAAGTGTACATATTTTTTATTTTATGGAGAATCGATAGACTATTTTTTATATATTTTTTAATAAATAAGACGCCACGTTGTGCTCGCGTTACTGATTCGACCAGGCGATTTCTTTTGAAATCTTTTGTAGGAAGAATGTACATGATATATACAACATAATTTATAATGTTGAATGTAATCAACATTATATAAATCATATTTTCGTTATGAATATTACATTTTTAAAATTGTGCGTTATTTCTGGTAAAGTAAATCATTACTTTACCAGGTTTAAAAAATACGAGGTCATTTCGTGTCTGATTTGATGTGGAATTGTTTATGTATATTCTCTATATTTGCATCAAAAAATGATCCTTTGGCAATTAATCACAATTGACAGCTATTTATTAATTTACAAATCGAAAAGAATGTTTGATCTTTTATCAATTTATGTTATCAAAACATGCATATATGACAGCATACAAATAAAATACTTTATTTCGACGTACAGTACAAGAATAACATTCATATTTTTATAAGCAATAAGTATCCATTTATATAAGCTTGACTATATTTATAAACAAACAAGCTTTTTCCACTAAAACAATAATTGTGAATTTTATTCTTAAATTATACGTCGAAGTAATTTAATTTCTCCGCTAACATGCATATTTTATAATATAAATTGATAAAATATATGTAATATAATAACCGAACATTTTTTCGGTTTCGAAATTCATAAATAGCTATAAATGGTGTGTAATCAGTTGTCATAAATATTATTTTTACTGCAAACGTAAAGAATATATGTATATAGATTGTATTATATAGACGTATAGTAAAACAAAGATGTGTAATTGCATATTTTATGTATACTATAAAATAGAAATGCAAACATGTAAATAATTAATTTATCTTTATATGTAGAGAGACGAGAAGAGAAAGAATAAAAGCGACATATGGAAATGAAATAACAAGCAAGCAGAGAGAGAGAGAGAGAGAGAGAGAGAGAGAGAGAGAGAGAGAGAGAGAGAGAGAGTGAGAGAGAGAGTGAGTGAGTGAGAGGGATGGGGCGGGGGGCGCGAATGATCGTGTAAGCGAGTTGCGAGGCGCACGAAACAGAATGAGCAATCAGATAGAGACAGAGTGACCGTACGACCAAGTGAAAGAAGATACGACACACTGCAATGAGTTAGTGTATACATGTATGTATACACTAACACGCATGAAAGAGACAAGGATAGTATGGTTGTCTGTCCTTGTCAACTAAACAGATTGCAGCTCTGTCTATCGCGACATCATGCAACTAATCTATTGCTCTGCTTTACTCTTGAACCTCGATCTCGCACACACACATATGCGTGAAAATGTAAAAGATATTTAATTTTTTTACTAGACTTCTAATCTCATTTTTAATTGTTCACTAATATTCCTTCATGTTATCCCGTACTGGGACGCTATATCTTATGCACGGACGAACAGAATTTTTATGTTAAATAAGTATTGTTACGACCTGACACAAGAAGCCGATAACAAAACTGTAATTACTTAACTTTTTTGGTTTTTTTACATGGAATTATAGTATCCCAAATCCGTTATTATAAGTATTTTAATCGTGGAAAAGGATTTACTGATCTGTGTAGTCAACAAAAATATATTTCGATGAACTGAATATTCCCATTTCGTCGATAAAACAGACATAGTTTTGGATCCCCTTAAGAGAGATACGGAAAGAGATTTATGTGTGTGTATTGTGTGTGAAAGATAGAGGGGGAGAAAGAGAGAGAAAGATTCAGGTTAAGAGAGAGAGAGATGTCATTATAAAAAAGATATTAATAAAAGATAACCCCGATATCTCTCTCTCTCTCCCCTCTCTCTTTTACAAATACACTCTCTTTCTCTATCCTCTCTCTCTCTCTCTCCCTCCCCCCTTCTATCTTTCACACACAAATACACACACACAAAACTCTTTCCGTATCTCTCTTAACCTTATTCTCTCTCTCTCCCCCTCTCCCCCTCGCCCTCTCCCTCCCCTCCCTCCCTCCCCCCTCTCCCTCATCCCTCCTCCCTCCCCCCTCTCTCTAATAATAAAAATAACAATAAACCATGTTTTATTTTTCTTTTTTATGTATATATATATTAACTGATTTATAGTACATATTTATATACACTTTTGTTACATGTTTATGATAATTGTATTTCTTCCTCCATTTCGTCCTCCTCTACGTCCCCTTCTGCGACCACCGCGTTCGCGATAATATCGCCCGCGTCCACTTCTTGCCCAACGGGCAGTTTTCTCTTTCACTGTAACAAAAATAACAAATTATTATTGTATTTATATTATTATATTATTATTATTGTATTTAATAAGAGTAAATATTTATTTTTACACTTACATTGCAGATTATTATTTTTTGGGGGGTGG
>CASCJU010000144.1:0-17765 GCA_949152495.1 Lasius fuliginosus | reverse complement strand
TCAATGTGCACGTTTTCTATGTCCACAGAGGGCGTATCGCTTTCAGGGATCACCTAAAACCGGGCCGTGACGTCTCTCAGGCTTCTCTCTGGTTTAAACCATGAAGTAAGAGTAAGGAGAAGTATCTCGATAGTATAGAGAGGAAAAAGTTGGTCACGAAAAATGTTCCGTATGTGGCCAAGTTTGCCAAATAGAATAACTTGGACCATTTCGTCGCCATCTTAAATTATATTCGTAGTGTTAAGGCCCTTGCACAATGCCAGGCGATAGCGATAGGAACATAGACATATAAGATAGACCCCAGCATGCCATATATTTCCTTATGATATAAGTTGGGTTTGGCAGAACGGAGAGAGAGGCAAAACATCGGTGAATCTGTGTCTGTGTCTTTTTCTGCGCGCGCATTAGTGACAGCAATGGCCGGCAATAACCTAAAAGTATCATCGGATACTTATTATGAAGTCAATATATAGTCAATATACATATATGTAGGATCTTATTATGAAGTCAATATCATGTTTAATAAATACAATATGCTTTTGGTTGCCGACAGACAACTACGCTTATGCATATATATATATATATTTTCTTAGGTAAGAATCTGTGTAGTCTACGTCAATAGCTGTCAAAAGACGACTGCACATCCTACCTGTGCAGATAAAGAGAGAAAATTTCCCCTATGTTTTGCCTCTTTGTCCGTTCTGCCAAGGACATGCATGCTGAGTCTATCTTATATGTCTATGGATAGGAACAAGGGAATAGCCATAGAATAGAAATAGTGATAGAAATTATCGTCTCTGTTGCACAATGGCGCGACAGGAATAAAAGCCAACCAATCAGAAATTGTATAGTCTGCCTTTCCATCTTCCATGTTTCAGATATAAATATAGCACATAATTTGTGTCAAGTGTTTAAATTAATCATTTGTATCTTTTCAGTTGATGAGTTGATCACAGTTTGTTAAAATATAATCTAAACCTAAACATATGGTAGACTCGAAACATTCAAAACTGAAAACGCGCGTCTCGGCAAAAATCTGAGCGCTATGATTGGTAGGCTACAAGGCAATAGATACAGAATTCCAACTCGTCGGAAATTTTGTCGCTGTTGCCAATTCTGTGTTCCATTCTGCATTGGCACATGCATTCCGTAGTGTTGGTATTCTCTGTTTCTATTGCTATGCTATCGCTATCGCTATCGCCTAGCATTGTGCAAGGGCCATTACGTTCACGGTTACGTGTTAGTATTTACTAAATACTACTTTAGTATTTACTAACACAACTAAACGTAACACTATATACGAATATAATTCAAGATGGCGACGAAATGGTCCAAGTAATTCCATTCGGCAAACCTGGGAGCCTATTACGGTTCTCGGATTGGGTGAAAATGACGAAAGTGAGTAACTCACCCAATTACGGTTGATCTCACCTCGTGAAAATACGAGATTATTCGCGTGAGCGGGCTCGACATGAAATTTCGAAGTGAAAAGGTGAAATCAAGCAAAATGGAGCACTTGTTATTAGTGATATTTAGGCGCAATCGTGAAAATACAATACTGAGGATACGTAGAAGACTACGGGATGCAATTTACATTCTGTAAAACATGAAAAACATTAGTCAGCATATAATAAAATTGATTATAAGACTGATTATAAAATTGAGGAGGAAAATTATGTCATCATATTTGACTTTATTTCAGCATTTATTTAATAAGAACGCAAAAATAATCCTTAAATTTATTAATTTTTATTGAGAATTAGATTTACGATTTTTATAAACGATACGGATTTGATTGAAACTGATGTCTTTCTTTATCGCGCTGTTATCAATTAAAATATTAATCGTGATCAATATTGCTTAATAAATTATGATTATGTATTGTGATGCGTTCAATATGTGATTGACAATAGGCCACACTTCTAATTGATGTTGATTCAGTATTTGCGCACTTTTACACAATATTTGTCAATTATATTTAGGATATGGCAGAAAACGAGATGTAATCGTCTCGTTCTCTGCCATCAGCCTTCGTGAAAATGTGAGATCACTATCCCGGAAGTGCCTAGTGATCTCGCAGTTTCACTCGACACATCCGTAATTAGGTGAACAAAGTCACGTGACATGAGAATGTGAAAAGTGAGTGAGCTCACTCAAGAACCGTAATAGGCCCCTGGCCACATACGGAACATTTTTCGTGACCACTTCCAATCTAGATAGATAACTCTCCTTACTCTTACTTCATGGTTTAAACCATAGACATAGAAATATAGAAACATATAAGCTCACGAGATTGGCGAGGGACGTTGAAGCCAAAATGCGGGGAGGGAATGTGCCTACTTTCTATTGGCTACGATTCTGCGCAGGTTTGTACTGGTTTTGGAACGTAACCTAGTAGGAATAGGAATAAATATTAAATATTAGGAATTATTTTATTTTAAAACAAGAAAATGAAATGGACTAACGCACAATGCATTAAGTTATTCCTTATTCTTAATTCTCAATGCATTGTGCGTTAGTCTATTTTATTTCCTTGTTTCATTTTGAAATAAAATAATTCCTAATATTTAATATTTATTCTTATTCCTAATATTTTCTCCATTGTGCGCAGGGCCTAGGCCGGTAGTAGTGCCCGTATCAAACTACGCATTGATGATTGACGATTGAAGATTAAAGATTATGCACACAGGACGCGGAAATGCTTGCCGCGCGGCAAGAAGCGACGCGGCAAACAAAAATAGCTTTTTGTTCACACAGCACGCGAAAGCAATCACGCTATTGGTTGTTTGTCTGATTTAACATCCAATTGACTCCCCTTTTTTCGACACGGCGAGCAAATTTAAACGTGGCAAGAAATTATTTGTATAATTATATATCATCATTATTATTATTCGTATTAATTTATTATTATTGACCATCCAGACATATTTTTGTGGTTACACTTGAATATAACTAATAAAATATCTTAAAATAGATAGGTTTCTTCATATAAATCTTAACTTAAAAATACGCATATATAAAATATATGAAACATATATAATAATATAATAAAAAGGTACATATCTGAATTATAAAATTATTTGCTTTAATCTATCATAGGAGATATGGATGGCAGTTATGAATCAAAGACGTCGAATATTGCTGTTGGTTCTGCTTTATATAAGAAGGAGAAATAAGAGAAATAACATTTTAAACAAACAAAAAAGAAGATATTGGGTGCATCCTATATTACAATTCAAACAGCGACAAGGAGATTGGCATAATCTTGTTAACGAAATGAGATTACAAGATGAAGAAACATATTTCAATTATATGAGGATGACACCTAATATGTTTGATTATACATTATCAAAAGTTGGCCCTTTAATACAAAAAATAACAACAAATTGGAGAGTTCCTATTCCAGCAGCTGCAAGATTGTCAATGACTATATGGTACATCTAAATACATATACATTTTACATATATACATATATTTAAAATTAAAAATTCTTTAACTACATATAAAACAATAATAAAAAATAAGCAAAGATTTGTGGAATATAACTACTTTGTAATTTTCAATTTTTTGGCAACTGGAGATGGACTTCAATCCATCGCATTATGCTATAGAATTGGAAGAAGCACTATATCAGGTATAATAAAAGAAACTTGTGAAGCTATTTAGGAATGCTTTCACGAAGAAGAATTATTAACTCCTGCACAAAATAGATGGCAAAATATTGCTCTTGAATTTCAAGAAATGTGGACTTTTCCAAACTGTATTGGTGCTTTAGACGGAAAACATGTTGCTGTAATTGTAAGTTTTTATTACTATTATATTTTAAATAAAATGCAAAAAATTTTGTAAAAAGTTATTATAGATGAACATTTTTACTTCTATATAGTGTCCTAAGAAAGCAGGAAGCACATTTTATAATTATAAAGGCTTTCATAGTGTTGTTTTATTGGCACTTGTGTCTGCCACATATAAATTCCTAATTGTTGATATTGGTGCTCAAGGCAGGCATAGTAATGGAGGAATTTTTAAAAATTCCATAATGGGGCAACGATTTTATAACAATACTATGAATTTGCCCGATCCTTCTGCTATAAGTATGCGACATAACGTTCCATACGTTATGGTTGATGAGGCCTTTCAATTAAATTTATTCACAATGCGACCATATCCATCGAAAAATTTAACTAAGAGGCAACGAATATTTAATTACAGACTAAGTAGAGCTCGATGTAGTAGAAAATGCGTTTGGAATATTAGCAAGTCGATGGCGTATTTTTCATAAACCTCTCAATACAAGTCTTGAAACTGCAGATTTAATGATTAAAGCAACCGTTTGTTTGCATAATCTTTTAATGAATAATTCACTTTATTGCGGAGAAAATTATGCAGATAAAAGAACTGCAAATGGAAGGATAATTAACGGAGAATGGAGAAACACAAATACAAATCAAAATAATTTTAATGATTTTATATAAATCAAACATATACATTATGATGTATATGTGTTTGAGCATGTTTGCATTTAATATTACATAGTTAATTAGTCACTATACGTACTTCCTATAATTTATAGTTGACACCAAAAAACGTAAGCTTTCGTATAATGGCCATCTGCATATTTTTTTTATTGCGGCACTGCCACTTGAAATATAAGTACATTGTACAGCATGTTCTTTTACGAAACGATTTCTTAAATTTTTCCACTTTATCTGACTTGTACCAGGAGCTGTACCTATGTAAATATAGATATTATTATAAAATTTATTTTATTAAAGAATTACAATATTATTATATAATAATAATTACTGACACCTACTCAAAAGATTATCTATTTCGGCCCATAACAATTTTGTCTCTGAGGGTCCTCTAAATTTATAAGGTATTGTTGAATTCCATAAGCTTTCTCTTTCAAACACTGCTGCAATTAATGCTTCTAAACTATCGTTCTTATTACGGGTACTATTTTCAATATCATCTAAATCTAAAGCAGAACAATGATGTTCTTCGATGGGCACAATACGACTACAATCTGGACACCACTGTAATAAAAGTTAGATAATTAATTGTAAATAACATCATTGTTGAATAATATAAATTATGCATCTACAGCAATTATATTAAATAATAAGACGCAAATCTCTACATATAATAAATATAAATAAAAATTATATTATTATACATAACCTAAAATTATGCATCTGTCAAAATTAAAACTTTATTATAATAATCACATAAAAGAATCATTTTAATTAGTTTTTTACTTACAATTTCACCGGTATCATCCATTTTATGTTATAAATATTCCAAACTTTTTAATATAACGAAAACTTTTTACTACTACAAATACTTGTCTTCTCATTATACCACAGTATATACTGTGATTATACTCTGCTGCTTCTGCCCTCAGCCGCGCGGAAAAGTTGGATCCAGTTCAACTTTTTCCGTGCGACGGATGTTACATATTTATTGCCAAGGGTTCCTACACATAGGACGCGGAAATACTTGCCGCGTGGCAAGAAGCTACGCAGTAGCCAATAAACTAACAGCTCTTATTAAAAAGTAGTACGTTGATTGGCTACCGCGTCGCTTCTTGCCGCGCGGTAAGGCAGGGAGCACACAAATTTGCATAGGCGCATAAGCATATGCATAAGAAATTCGATTGGTTGAATTTCTTATGTATACGTTTATGGACCAATCACATTGGTTTAACTTACGCTTATGCGCCTATGCAAGTTTGTGTGCTCCCCGCTTAAGCATTTCCGCGCGGCAAGCATTTCCGTGTCCTGTGTGCAGGAGCCATTAGAATTTAACCAATCAGAACAAAAAGAGCTAAAATTTCTTTGTTCTGATTGATTAAATTTCAATCTTTAAGTGGGGAGCACATAAACTTGCATAGGCGCATAAGCGTATGCATAAGAAAATTGATTGGTCCATAAATGTAAGCATTAGAAAATAAACCAATCGAATTTCTTATACATACGCTTATGCGCCTATGCAAGTTTGTGTGCTCCCTGCTTTATATCTTCAATTTTAATATTTAATGCGTAGTCTGATACGGGCTTAAAGCCATTGCACGTACAAAAATTTTAGTTGTAACCGTAAGGCTGTAAACAAATCGACCAATCACAGTCAAGCATTTTCACAACGTAATAAGAATGTTTGACTGTGATTGGTCGATTTGCTTATAGCCTTACGATTACCACTAAAATTTTTGTACGTGCAATGGCCTAAAGGGCCATCTACAATGAATCGTAGTCGTAAGAGTCGTAAGAAATTTACCAATCACAGTCAATTATTCTTCGACCGCAAGGAGAATAATAGACTGTCAGGCTGGTTCTACAATAAGTGTCGTAAGTCATGTCGTATGTCGTAACGCAGCCGAGGTCCAATGAGAGAATTTTTTTTTCAAAAACGAGCTTTCCTCATTGGATCTCGGTTACGTTACGACAAACGACACGACTTACGACACTTATTGTAGAACCAGCCTGATTGGTCAATTTCTTACGACTCTTACGACTGCGACCCATTGTAGATAGCCCTTAAGGAATTGATCAATCACAGTTGAATGTGAGAAGAATAATCGAATATGATTGGTTAATTTCTTACGGCTAAAGACTTACTACACCTATTATAGATCCAGCCTAAATCGAAGAAAAAGAAGGAGCTCTCAGACTTCTTTCTGTGCATATGATAAAAGTTTTGTTAAATCTTTATTATAAAAAAAATTTCTAACTTAAATATATCTAATGAAAAGTGTTTAAAAATTAGAAAGAGAAAAGCATTAATCAGCATTTAGATGTAGACATATATCGATGACAGGGAGCAATTATCACGCAGAATAACATTTGTAGAAATTAACAAAATAGAAATTTGGAGATTAAGGTAAAATAGAAATTTTACCTTAATGTCCAGTCCTTCTTCGTTTTCAATATATTCGCAAGAAGCGAAGTGACATTAGTAAATAATAATCGCCTTCGAAGAGTGGATGTAACATGTGGATTATAAACTATGAATTGATGTCAACCGAGCTAAACTGACACGTGTCGAGACTCGAACCGAGTCGAGTCGAATCGAGCCGAATCGAACCGCCATTCCAGTGAATTACGTACATACTGGAGTGAATTTACATATTGTCGAATACTAAAAGAGCAAAAACAATGAATAATATAATATTTCTTCAACACAAGAGAGAACATCATTTAAAGTCTGATCAGCGGTAAATATGAAAGATACATATATTATTGACGACTTTCGCTTATTAGCGCTGTAATTGGTGAATAAAGCGTCTAATGAAAGGATTATACAGTAGAAAAACAGAAGATTGAGCGCGATCATATATATGTATATATACATATATATATATTTATTGAATTCCGTGGATATACCTATGTCAGCGTTGCAGTAGTTCTTGATATGTAAACAATTTGTTGAACTGCATGTTTCGTTCGGGATAACGAATTTATTATGTAAGCCGTATATGAGGGAAGGCTATGGTGAAAAAAAAGTGTATGAGATTTCCTCGAATTTTCGCAACGGATGGTGGCTTTCGAAAATGACTGACTCTGTCTCCTCTACTTTTGTCAGGTAACGTCCGCTCACTCGTATAAGTTACACGATCTTTTGCGATATTCGTTACATTTTCTCTCAAATTGCTTAATACATATGTATAATGCACATCACGAGATAAATTCTCTCTTTTTCCGATGTAAATATCACAGCATAAAAATACTCGTACTTGTATGTTTCATAGAAAATGTAACCCTAACCTTATTTCATATATGAAGAAAGCGAGCAAGCCCGAGAAAAGGGAAATGAACGCACACACATACACACACACACACATATATATGTTGCAATGTATACATCATGCATGCATTGCACATATATATGCAATATTCGGCATAAAAAGTTATAAAAGTAGGATGGCCAAAAAAAAGTGAATAGTTTACGAGATATTTTGTACTTTATTTTGACATAATTTTACATAAACTATAAAATATCTCGTAAAATATTCATTTTTCGATGATCTTATCTGAATATTTTATGCACAAAATAATGAGAGGAATCAATTGGTATAAAGAAAATACAGTTATTTTTAAGAAAAAATATGTAGCTGCTAATTGCAAATTATATACATTTTCTTAAAAACAACTATGTCTTTTCTTCACACCAATTTATTCCTCTCATTATTATTGTACATAAAGATGAGATCATCGAAAAATGAATATTTTACAAGATATTTTATAGTTTGTCACATTAAAATACAAAATAAACGTCTCGTAAATTATTCATTTTTTGGCCATCCTATTCTTATAACTTTTTATGTCGAATATTGTGAAGAATCGATTTATGTAAAAAAATTAGGGTGATTTCATTTAAAAAAACTAGGTTGATCTTCAAATCTTGAAAAATGACCTCAGTTAGAAATCAAGATTTCTTTAACTTTTTTCCTCCCTTAAAACCTTTTAACTTTTGTATGAAATATTTTCTCGGTACAGCCATAGTTTCAGCAATATTCGACTATTTTAATTAAAATGAAGTACCCTGTATATAATGTACACTACTTGAAATGTATGTTACTTGTACACATGCATATATTATGCATGTAGCATATAAATGAGAAAATTTTATATCTATTATTATGTGAAAAAGATATATGATAGTATAATCTATTTTCTTTTGTCTTTTGTCCAAACTATTTAAAATTTTTAATTTAGCAATTTATGTTTCTTTTAATCATAACAATTATTAATAACTTATTAATTAGTTATTTTCAATTTTTCTATAATATATGATTAATTATTTTATACACAATTGTAGCTACAATTTTGTTTTAACAATAGTGGTTATAATAATTGTTATAATTACATTTTCAATATTTGCAATTTCAATTTTTAAATTTGTTAACATGTCTACATTGGTTTTCTTGAAACGACATATAATGCTACTGTTTGAGATAATACAACTTAAATTCTACTATACAATCAGCTTGATTCTTTAATACTGTAATTGCATAAGTGGGTTGTACAAAGATTCTTCTTTGAATGGTTAAGTTTTAATGTAAAATATTCCATTATGATAGAAAACATGTATGTAACAAGAAAATATATAGCATGTTCTTAGATATATGTAATTATAGTGTAATTATAGTCTGTTAATTAGATATATATATAAATTAGTTAATTATGTTAATTAGATATAATTACAATCCGTTAATAATAATTTGTTATTAATAAATTATAGGAAAAAATTTATTTTGCTTCTATTTTTAATATATATTTGTATCTTGTATATATATTTTGTATATTTGTGTTTTTTTATATATTTTTATATGTTTATATATCATATAAATTATTATATTAAATCAGAATGTCAACTAAACTGCTCTTGATACAATGTATTTATTTCTTATATTTAAATATGTAATAGCTACATTATAAAGAATATATATTTATATTTTAATCTTTTTATATAATAATATAATGTAATTTATATATAATATATATTTTGCAGAATAATTAGCAACGTAGTGACTTTACTCAAGTGTGTTGCTCGGACGGTATTTGTGATATTGAACAATGTTTATTGTATACCTACATACGTAGTATGGATGATGTTATTGTTTCCTGTAAAAGTATATCAACCTCAAGTATATTGGCGAATCGAGGGCCTATTTTTCCACTGGTTATTGGCAATGGTATCAATGTGGACTTGGTCTGCAGGTTACGACAGTGAGTATTAATATACAAATTTAAAAAAAAAACAGCTTAGATTTAAGGTATAATTATAGATCTTTTTTCAACAGTAATAGAGCAAGGTGATGACATACAGCAGATTATAAGTGAAAAAACATTAGTTATAGCAAATCATCAGAGCACTGGTGATGTTCCTATATTAATGACAACATTTAATGCCAAACCAAATGTTTTACCCAATTTAATGTGGATAATGGATAGAGTGTTCAAATTTACTAATTTTGGAATAGTTTCTATACTACATCAAGATTTCTTTATTGTATCAGTAAGTATGAAGCTGCTTCTTAAATTCCTGTTCCCTCACTGTAGTCATATTTTGTACATCAGAAACAAGAAATGAAATCTTTTTCTTGCAAAATATGAAAATTAATTAGTTTTTTCATATGTCAATATTCGCATTTATGAAATATGCGCAATAATTAGAGTTAGGAAAATTTACTTTTTATAGTAACTTATTACTGTTTTTTTTTCCGAGAAGTAACTCATTATTGTTACTACTTACTGATTTTAAAAAGTAACTGGTTCTTTTAAAAAGTAACTCTTATGATTACTCAAAAAGTAATGAATTGTTACAATCTCCATTACTTTTTTTTAACTCTATTACAAATCAAATATTTAAAATTTATATTTTTAAATATTCTTTTTATATTAACAAAACATAAAAGCATATACAGGGTGTCCCACCAAAAGTGGCCACCTCCTTTTATCTTTTAAACTAAAAGAAATAGACCATAACAAATATATATCAAATTAAATGATTCAAACCGAACTCTATTGTCAGCATAGTGGTTACTTACTAAAGCTTTCTGTGTTAACGAACGGAGAGGTATGCATAATTTTTTTATAATAATGTGGATATTTTGTTATAATAAAAGTTGTAGCGCTGTTTGAAATGAATACAACAATGTATGATTTAATATAAGTATTTTACATAGTATACGAGTTTTACCGGCTCGAAGTTTCGCGGGCAACGTATACCTTTTCACTTTCGGCCCTGCGATATAGCCAACTTCTGACCCGTGCGTTATTATTAATCAAATAAACATGACATACGTCAATCTCTAATGTACGGGTCAGAAGTTGGCCATTCGCAGGGCCGAAAGTGAAAAGATAGACGTCGCCCGCGAAACTTCGAGACGGTAAAACTCGTATACTATGTAAAATATTTATATTAAATCACACATCGTTGTATTTCGTTTCAAACAGTGCTACAACTTTTATTATAACGAAATATCCACATTATTATAAAAAAATTATGCATACCTCTCCGTTCGTTAACATAGAAAGATTTTGAAAACAACCACTATGCTCACAATAGAGTTCGGTTTGAACCATTTAATTTGATATACATTTATTATGGGCTATCTCTTTTAGTTTAAAAGATAAAAGGGGGTGGCCACTTTTGGTGGGACACCCTGTATAATATTTCGATATTAATATCACTATAAAGTATAGAATAATTTTGATAATAATTTTGAAGCTAAATATCAAAATAACTTTTTTTAACAAATTGCAAATAAATTTTTTTTCTTAAAATTTCTGAATTTTATAAATGTAAATAAGAAAATGTTTTCTTAGTTTTCCTTCTCAATATGTTCATAAATATCCAAAATCTTTTCTTTGCATCTTTAATCTTATTCAATTTCAAAATCCTGACTTAATATGCTGATTTATGAGTTAAATCCGTTTTTAACATGCAACAGTTTATAAGAATTACATGATCTAGTTTAAAATAAAAGTCGTTAAATTTTATTGAAATTGTAAAATTTATTAATTTTTAAAAATTTAATGTTCTGTATGTATCTTTTTGTTGTTTTTTTGTTGAAAGAATTTAATATTCTCTTTATATGTTTCTTTTTTTGCATAGAAATCATGCTGCATAGATTTTTTTAAAGGAACAACAATAATAATTATTAAATTTATCAAAAAGTGTATCAATTACTTTTTTTTTGTTACAAGTAACACGTTACTTCCTAACTCTGGCAATATATCAGTAAAATATTCCAAAACCTTCCTTTTTTATTATCCTGCATTGATAAATGGATATATAAATAAATCAACATACATTTTATACTTTCAGCAAAAATAAACATGACAATCAAAATTTACTGCTACTTATTAATAAAACCATTCCAAAAACAAAGTATTCGATATATTTGCTTTTAACATCATAATTTAATATAACTACATTGATGGATCAGGAATCTTAAGAGTGCACTGTTTTTTTATTAAATATAAATATACTGCTGTTACTGCTTTTCTATAATTTAATGTGAAGAAGAATGCATTATCTTTCTCTTTCTCTCTATTATCTTCAACTATTATATATTAGATAACTACAGGGCCGTAAACGAAGGGAAGAAAGTTTAAAAAAATTAGAGAAACATCTTAAAGATTCTTACATACCACGGGAGAGAAAATGGATGGTACTCTTCCCGGAAGGAGGTTTTCTGTGTAAAAGACGGGAAACTTCGCAAAAATACGCCAAGAAGAACAATTTACCTATTCTTGAAAATGTAACTTTGCCAAGGGTAGGAGCCATGCAGACGATATTTGATACTCTTGGACCAGCATCGAGTAGGGACATGCAGGATCAACAATTAAACAGTCGACCAAGTAAAACTGCGCATTTTATATTAAAAATTCTTTTGTATTCATTTTATTAAATTGATTTATTCATGGTATATGAAAACTTTACTCATTGTAAAATTTTGGTGTGGTAGTAAAGCAATATTTTTTTGTTATCTATAGATATGACAGTAGCTAAGCCAGAAATTAGTTGGATTCTTGACATAACGATAGCGTATCCTCAAGGTAAGCCGCTTGACTTACCTACTATTATAACTGGTTCGAGATCTCCGTGTGAGACGGTATTATTCTATCGACTTTTTCCTAGTTCAGTGGTAAGTGGTCTGACCTGAAATATCGCGATTTATTGCATGTAATGGTATTTACATAATGTGATATTGTTGTAGGTTCCTCGCGAACCGGAACAATTATCCAAATGGTTGTATGACAGATGGGTAGAAAAAGAAGCGCTCTTGGAGCATTTTTATAAATATGGAACGTTTCTTGGTACAAAAGGATCAGACAGAGGTGGTTCCAAAGTACATCAGGATCCACTAAGATTCCTAGTCCTTCATTTATTCTTCATAACGTCTAGTTATATTCATTATAGTATGCTTGCGTACGTGTTATCTTGCTTTTGGTAAGATATTTTATACATCATGTACGATGATTAATATTTATAGAAGGAAATCACAGAGTAACGGAGTAAGATATCCTTGCCTTAAACAAACACTAATATCTATGAGAACAATTCTAATGAATATGTGCGAATTATCAAACTTAGCAAGCAAAGCCATTAAAAATCGCTTGTGTTATTTTTATTTAATACAATAATTTATATCAAATAATACAATTGAAAGCTATTTAAATATTTACAACCCAATGTTGTTTTATAGATTAATCCAATATTTACAACCCAATGTTGTTTTATAGATTAATCTTATAAAGTTAGTACGTTTTAAATTTGGTATATCTAAGAGGTATCTAAGATATCTAAGGTATTAATACATTTTACATTTAGTAAAAATAAATATTGCCAAATAACTCGTCTTTATAATTTTCGTGATTACTACATATCTTCAAAATTTTTATTATACCATATTCTTTAGACTACACAAAATTATATACTAATTAAAGTTGCAAAGTTGCTTTCATAAATTATTATACTATTGTGTTTTCAAACTTGATTATGGAACACTCTTAGAATGAAATCGTTGATGATGCGTTGATTTGTAGATTTATAACTTTTGTTTGAAATACATATACATACATACACATATATATAATATAATATAATAAAGATTATAAATTTACAAATCGGCATTATCAACGATTTCGATTATATATATATATATATATATATATATATATATATAGGATGAGATACAAAAATATTGTAAATTTAGATAACACACACAAACACGAAAATAAGTGCTTTCTCTATAATATTGAATAGTATGTAATCTCTTTTATAGAGATATTGTAATACTTCTTGCTTCAAATTCTTGCAAATGTGTAACCATAGTACTTGAATTCTTTATCGATATCAGGCGATTTCACGATTAATTCGCACATTTTGTATGCATAATAAATATATCCGATTTTATAGACAGTCAAGTTTAGGTATGTGATGATTCACATTAACTTTTACTATTTTCACTTACGATGTATGCATATGTTCGCGCATTTATTCGCACATATATCTGGAACCTGGCAGCATAATAAAAGAATTATAATATATAGTGTTGCATGTGTTTTATAATGTAAGCTGATTACAGGTTAATATGCGTTCTATATAAAATGAAATTGCAGCATATAAGAGTGAAAAGTATTTCTACTGCTGTGCGGAATAGAATATTTCAAAAAGGTATCCATTTATTTGTGATATGGTAGCAAAGGAAATATTTTTCAAGGAAAAAATGGTCCATTCTATAAACATAATTTTTTAACATTACACTAGAAATTTTTGTAATAAGTTCGTAATTCTATTGATATAAATTAGAGTTAAAAAAAGTAATATGTTTGAAAGTTAAAAATAAAAAAAAAATTGTATTGATTATATGTGAAATACACAGACAGAGGATATATTCTTTGTCACCAAACCCAAAAATTATATTTTTTTAAACGCAAAGAAATGAGCGATTTATTAATTAATCTTACATACTGTTTCATAAGTCAAATGTTATCAAATGTTCTCGTGACATGAATATTGTGTATATACATATTCTACAATTGATTTTGCATATATCATTACTCTCCTCTTATAGTAAAATCATATATTATCTTATTTAATCATAAGTCTGATCTAATTTGACTAACTAAATATTATCAAAAAGGGTCTAATTTCCATCGAAGTCTTCAATTCGATTCTGCTTCGGTGCGCATCGACTTCACTTCACTTCTTCCTTTGATTGGCTCCGTGTTGGGAGGACTCCCGCCATCCGGCCATGAACTATGTAGGTTTAGTAGTTATTCAATTATTTTGAGTTTGATTGCTGATCCTCTTCTTAAATGATATAATTGATCTTTAGAATGAATTATGATGAGTTGGCTTCAGTTTGTTAGTTTGCTCTAATGGATCTTAGAATACTGCTGGATACGGTTGGATCAAGTACTTGAGGACTTGATCCTGAAACGCAAAAATAGGGTCCAAAGAAAGGACACGCGGATTAACGCGTTGTACTTTTGCTAATCACTTAGCTATCTTCTCGACATTGCCCGGGGTACACCGGCAGAGTATAGGATGGAAGGCTAAGGCGGGGAGCACACAAATTTGCATAGGCGCATAAGCATATGCATAAGACATTCGATTGGTTGAATTTCTTATGCATACGTTTATGGACCAATCACATTGGTTTAACTTACGCTTATACGCCTATGCAAGTTTGTGTGCTCCCCGCTTAACTCTGCACACTAGGAGGTAGACTAGCTAAACCGTACCCCTGGGGGCCTATTACGGTTCTTGGGTGAGCTCACTCACTTTTCACATTCTCATGTCACGTGACTTTGTTCACCCAATTACGGATGTGTCGAGTGAAACTGCGAGATCACTAGGCACTTCCGGGATAGTGATCTCACATTTTCACGAAGGCTGATGGCAGAGAACGAGACGATTACATCTCGTTCTCTGCCATATCCTAAATATAATTGACAAATATGTGCAAATACTGAATCAACATCAATTAGAAATGTGGCCTATTGTCAATCACATATTGAACGCATCACAATACATAATCATAATTTATTAAGTAATATTGATCACGATTAATATTTTAATAGATAACAGCGCGATAAAGAAAGACATCAGTTTCAATCAAATCCGTATCGTTTATAAAAATCGTAAATCTAATTCTCAATAAAAATTAATAAATTTAAGGATTATTTTTGCGTTCTTATTAAATAAATGCTAAAATAAAGTCAAATATGATGACATAATTTTCCTCCTCAATTTTATAATCAGTCTTATAATCAATTTTATTATATGTTGACTAATGTTTTTCATGTTTTACAGAATGTAAATTGCATCCCGTAGTCTTCTACGTATCCTCAGTATTGTATTTTCACGATTGCGCCTAAATATCACTAATAACAAGTGCTCCATTTTGCTTGATTTCACCTTTTCACTTCGAAATGTCGAGCCCACTCACGCGAATAATCTCGTATTTTCACGAGGTGAGATCAACCGTAATTGGGTGAGTTACTCACTTTCGTCATTTTCACCCAATCCGAGAACCGTAATAGGCCCCCTGGTGCGCATCGAATTTAACGTACAGTTTTCACTGGAAGTATAGTAGAAGCAGAGAGAAGGAGGAGAGGCGCCACGCCGTCATTTTTCGTAAGACGCTTTTTCTAGGCCGCTCACTAGCGTCACGTACATCCATTTTACGGCCGCTTGGAACTAAGTGGCCACATCCACTTTCGATGTCGATAAAAAAGCCAGTTTTGGTTCATATCCGTGCTACATCCACAATTTTTTGGTTCGTGTCCGTGCTACATCCATATAATTGTGGATCAAAAATATATATCGAAACTTCGTGAACTTATTAATATGTTTTATTAAATGCGTGCAACGTTTTGGCATTCTAGTACATAATACGATATAAATTATTACTAAAGTATTTTTACGTATATCCGCATGTGCGCAATGAAATAAATTTTCTTAAATCAATTTTTCTTAATAAGTCTTAATTGAATATAATGTAGAAAATATCTGCAATATATTACTTTTACTTTTTTCTTATTCTTGGAACAAAGGTATCAAGCATTTAAGCAATCATGCATTTTAATCAAATTATGATTTTAATTTATAGCTTTTTATATTAATTTTTTTATATTAATTTATTTTTTACTTATTATTAATTTAATAAATTTTTTATTTATAAATTCGATTGGATGCGTAGTCTTTTGAAAATAAACATATAATAGATGCGCTCCGCTTGACGCTATATTTTCGCTTCGAAGACTAATTGTAAGATTCTTCACCCTATCTAGTTAAAAATTATCCGATTTATGTCGTGTTTGATGTCGTTTTAATCGCCAAAATCTCATTAATCCATTAAAATTATTTTCAAGCTGTTTAAATGCAAAATAGAAGTTTTAGTTTTCATTTCAAAAAATGTTTACATTTGTGAATTGCTATGGATGGGGAGAGCCCATTGTAAGAGACTTCGGAACTCTTTGATGATAGGTCATCTCGCTCGCTCTCTACTCGCGGTCTCGCTCTCGCTCTTACACTCGACGAGTCGCGCTAGACAGCTCGGAAAGATAAGCTGATCCGAGAATCGAGGAAAAACTAAAACTTCTATTTTGCAATTAATCGGTTTGAAAATAATTTTACTGGATTAATCAGATTTTTGCAATTAAAACGACATCAAACACGACATAAATCGGATAATTTTTAACTAGATATGTAATCAAAATTTTAATTACCTATCTAGTTAAAAATTAGCCGATTTATGTCGTGTTTGATGTCGTTTTAATCGCCAAAATCTCATTAATCCATTAAGATTATTTTCAAACCGATTAATTGTAAAATAGAAGTTTTAGTTTTCTCTCGATTCCCGGATCAACTTATCTTTCCGAGCTATCTAGCGCGCTCGTCGAGTGTAAGGGCGAGAGCGAGACCGCGAGTAGAGAGCGAGCGAGATGACCTATCAAAGAGTTCCGAAGTCTCTTACAATGGACTCTCCCCAACCATAGCAATTCACAAATGTAAACATTTTTTGAAATGAGAACTAAAACTTCTGTTTTACAATTAATCGGTTTGAAAATACTCTTAATGGGTTAATGAGATTTTGGCGATTAAAACGACATCAAACACGACATAAATCGGGTAATTTTTAACTAGATAGGTAATTAAAATTTTGATTACATATCTAGTTAAAAATTATCCGATTTATGTCGTGTTTGATGTCGTTTTAATTGCAAAAATCTGATTAATCC
>CASCJU010000143.1:0-13956 GCA_949152495.1 Lasius fuliginosus | reverse complement strand
ATTAAAGAATATTACTTTTGTATAACAATTTTCTAGACAGGTGCGTGGATTTGGCGTCTTTTTTTGCTTTTTTTTTTTTTAAGTAAGAGTTTTTAAAGATATATATTTTACTGATATAAGATACTAGACACAAATTTTGAAATTCTACTTCAAGATATTACACGACTCTATATTAAATTACCGGTAAAATATAGCCTATTTTAAATGGGCTTAATACATACCTTCGCGAGTCTGATTTCAATGTCGAGTTTATTATTGTTTATTATTGGATTTGCTTGAAATGTTCTCCAATTTTCTTTCTCCTTGAATGTCTCATAACGGTAACGTCTTCTGAACCATCCACATTGTTACAAGCAATCAGAAAGAAACAAATTTCAGTGAAAATTAAATATCTTCGAAAACTCCAATGTATGTATCAGATATATTAAATTCTTATAAAACTGTCCAAAATCTTTGCTGCAAATCTCTTTTCTCGGACACACATTCTAAACAATTTTCGCATTAATTTCATTGTTCAACCGTTTATCAAAAAAATTTCAGTTCATTCTGATAACGAAAATAGTGAAGACTTGAGTGCGATTTTTTCGGTACAATTAAAGAAGAACAGTTCGTATAATGCCGACGTATAATACAGAAATCGACACAAGTGTGAGCGAGGATTCTTCTAACAAGGACATTGAAGATTTGCATGATAATAATGAGAGGACCGCAGGTATATATTTAAGAAATAAAACTCTTGCAACATTATTTATATCTTTATTTTACTTTACTAATGCTACGAATTTTCGAAAATTTTTGTCCGACTTTTTTACTGATTATTTTATTTCAATTCTACTGTTTAGCTGTTCAGCAGAAAAATTCGAGTAAAATTTCTAGCACTGTATCAGCGGAAATTTGTAAGGAAATAAATAATATAGGAAATAATATAGAGGAAATTTCTAAGGAAATAAATCTTTTAGAGCTTAGAACGACTGTTAAAGATGTGTGCGGGAATCCTTTTTCGTTACTGCTTAACGAAAACGCCGCGGGTATATTTGAGAAATAAAACTGTTACATCATTAATTGAAGTTTCTTTGTGTGCTTTGCGAATACTATAAATTTTCCAAAATTTTTGTACTGATTGTCATGCTTTCAATTCCGCTATCTAGCTGTTCAACAAAAAGATTTGAATGAAAATTTTTGTATTGAATCCTCATCAAAGGAACTTTTAGAAATAAATTGTCTTATATAGAAATATAGAAATAAATATAGAAATAAATATAGAAATAAAGTAGAGAATTGATGGAAATTTGTGAGAATATTTGTAACAAAGGCACCGCAGATATGTTTTAGAAATTAATTGTCGCAAAATTATTAAAAGTCTTTGCGCCCTGTGCTTTCTATATTTTGAAAAATTGATTTGTATTAATTGTCACACATTCCATTGTTTCGATTGTTTAACTATCCAGCAAAAAGATTCGAGTGATAATTTTCGTATTAAACTTTTTTCAGGAATTTCTGCAGAAGTTTCTGCAGAAATAGTTGACATTATATCGCAAAAAGTTGACGAAAGTTTACTAACTGATGTAAGTTTGTGCGAGAATATTCGTAATGAGAGCGCTGCAGGTATGTATTAAAAAATAAAACATGTTTGAGTAATAAAATTACCGCAAAGTAATTATGAAAACTTTAATTTATTCAGAAACAAATCGTACTTCATCATATAAAATCGATGAAAGTTCATGCGGGAATAATAACGAGGGCATCGCAGGTACGTTTCAGAAATAAAATTGCTGCAAAATTATTAAAAGATTTTGCGCTGTGCTCTATATCTTGAAAAATTTTTGTATCGATTGTCATACTTCCCATTGTTTCCACTATTTAGCTGTCTAGTAAAAAGATTTCAGTGAACATTTTCGTGTCAAACTTTTTTCAGAGATAATTTCTTTAGAAAGAGTTGACATTACACCAGATAAAAATGACAAAAATTTAAAAACTGATGTAAGTTCGTGCGAGAATATTCGTAATGAGAGCGCTGCAGGTATGTATTAAAAAATAAAACATGTTTGAGTAATAAAATTGCCGCAAAGTAATTATGAAAACTTTAATTTATTCAGAAACAGATTGTATTTCATCGTACAGAACTCCGAATGAAAGTTTATTCAAGAATATTTGTAATGAGGACACGGCAGGTATGTTTCTCAGAAATAAAATTACCGTAAAATTATTAAAAGTCTTTGCGCTCTGTGTTCTATATTTTGAAATTTTTTTATATCGATTATCATACTTCCCATTGTTTCCACTATTTAGCTGTCTAGTAAAAAGATTTCGGTGAAAATTTTCGTGTCAAACTTTTTTCAGAGATAGTTTCTTCAGAAAGAGTTGACGTCACGCCAGATAAAAATGACAAAAATTTAAAAACTGATGGAAATTTGCGCGAGGTTACTTGTAACGAGACCACCGCAGGTATGTATTAAAGAAATAGAACATGTTTAAGAAATGAAATTGCCAGTAAAGTTATGAAAACTTTATTTATTATTTCAGAAACAGATGGTATTTCATCTGTTTCTGAGTACCAGAACTGTTTAAAGTTTATCCGAGAATATTTGTAACGAGGACACCGCAGGTACGTTTCAGATATAAAGTTGCCGCAAAATTATTAAAAGTCTTTGTGCTCTGCGAATAATATATTCGCATTTTCGTAAATTTTTGTATCGATTGTCATACTTTCAATTCCGCTATTTAATTGTCCAGCAAAGAAATTCGGGAGAAAAATTTTTTTATAGCAAAATTATTAAAAATCTTTGAAGAGAATTCTCTGAAGAAAGTATTTTCTCTCGAATTCCTTTGCTGAATGGTTAAACAGCTAAAATTAAAAGTATGATAACCGAAACTAAAATTTACTAAAATTTATGAAAATGTATAGTATTCGCAAAGCCTAAATATTTTTAATAATTTTGCATGCATTTTATTTTTTAAACATACTTTATTAAAATATCTTCAGAAATTTCTTCAAAAACAGTTGATATTAAAAATCGCCTATAATTGATGGATCATAAATTATTGAAAATTATTTAGGCAAAAAACTTAGATCGCCTCAGATATAGGAAATAAAATGTATGTGTAAGAAATTAAATTGTTGCAAAGTTATGAAAACTTTGCTGTAATTTCTTTGCTCTGTGTATACTTTTGAAAACTTTTTTTATGCGGATTGTCATGTTCTCAATTTCTCTGTTTAGTCTTTCTTCGGCAGAAAGATTAGAGTGGAATTTTCACAAAATTCAAGCACCAGATTTTCTTTAGAGGAACTTTCTTCAGAAGAACTTCAAATAGAAGTAGTTAATTACATTATATCGCATAAAATAAACAGTGAAAGTTTACGCTATAATACTCGTGATAAAAGTGCTGCAGATATATGTTTAAGAAATGAAACTCTTGAAACGTTATTTAAAATTTTCTGTTTTGCAAATGCAAAAATTTCGAAAGTTATTGTACGAATTGTCATGCTTTTAAGTTTATTATTCAGCAAAATGATTTGAGTGAAAATTCTTGTATCTAATCTTTTTTAGAAACAAATTTATTCAAGTATGATTAGTATTTTGTCGTACAGAAAACGACTGATGGAAACTCGCGCTGAATTTACGATAATGAGGACGTATATTTGAAATTGTTTGAAATTGTTTGAAAAATCAAAATTATTGCAAAATTCTTTAAAATCTTTGCTTTACGTAAATACTGTATCTACTCTTTCGAAAGTTCTTGTAAAGTTCTTCTATTAAAAATTTCTTTTAATTTTATTATTTAGCTACTCAACAGAGACTCTACGTACATTTTTTGAACACCCATTGCAATACTAGTATTTCTCCGGAATCTGCAAAAGAAATTGATTCAAATGAAACTTTGATGAATATTCTAACGAATACAACAATTAATAGAGACAAATCTGATCTTTTACCAAAGAATTATGGACTCTGTGCTTTTTTGCAAACTCTGGATTTTATTGCTAAGGGCTTTGAGGAAAAACTAGACATTCTCATTACTCAGGTAATTCTATAAAATAAGTCATTTCCTATAGCTATTATTTAATAGTATTATTTATAATAGCGTAATTTTTTTACAAGCCAGAACTAAACTATTTAGAAAAAGAAAATATTTTTAATTTTATAAAAAGTCTTTTAATTGAAGAGATGCGTAATCTATAATTTTCAATAGTACTGACATAAGTTATAATATTATAACAACAAAACTATAACGTTTCAGAAGGATTATTTATACTTCTCTTTTTGAAAATTTTTGTCATCGATTACAATAGAAAAAAATCTCTTTTTTGATTACAATAGAAACAAAGTTTCAAATTATACAAGTTATATATATATATATATATATATATATATATATATATATTATATATATATAGATTAGAATTACAATTTATTTTTGTGACATGATTGATGAAATAGTACCGGAAAAGCTATTGATACTGAGTACTGGAAAATAATTATAAATAAATATGGCTAAAAATTCAATAAAACATATTTTTATTGGTACTGTTGAATTATCTTTTTATTAATTTTATAGTATGTATGTACCATATATATGTAAAGCTTTAAATAAATTATGTAATGTAAATAATTTCAGATAACACTAAAGGATGAATTACCGACAGATTTACAACACATGCTTTTTTTGATACTGGGTACGAGTAACTCTAAGAAGATAGTACTACATTTGATAAAATCTGATTTTCTGCAAATATTATTAAGTACAGTGGATAATCGACCAAATTTGACAGTATGATACTTTTATTTTTATCATAATATTTAATCGTTCTACAATGATTAATTGTAGAGCAAATTTTGACTAAGAAACTTGTTTTAGAAATTGCTAATTTGTTTTTTTAGATACTAATTTTACAAATCATTATCAATGTATGCGAAGATGAGGAAGCGATTGATTTGATAAGCAATAACAAAAAGTTTATTCAAGTAATCGTGAATCAGTTGAAATCATTTTGTAGTGTAATAGCATTGAAAGTTTTCAAATTTTTAGAAATAATAATAACATACAAGATTCAAAAGGGTCATTTAAATTGGTTTAACAAAGTGAAGAAATCTTTTAAATATTTTGAAAACCATTTACTCAGAATATTAACGAGTGATAATGGCCAAGTGATAAGCCATAATGGTACATACAATGCAATATAATATACATATGTCCTAAAACGAGTTCTGTGCAATTTGAATAATCTTTAGTTTTTGTTATAGATGAGTTACCCTCAACAATAATGAAAGTGCTTAAACTTATGACTTACGATCTTGACATAAGTTTGTCGCAACTATTTAGTAATAAGATGAATAACTTAATCTATGCATTTATGTCATCTGTCATCAAGATACAAGCGAACAAAGATAATAATTTTGGCGAAATTTGTGTTGGGAAATTTGCATTTTTCGAAAATTGGCTAATAATAATGAATACTGTGAAGGAATATTTTGGGACTATATTTTTGAATAACGAAAACAATCACTTTATTACACTGTTGAGGATTATACGCAATATATTGAAACATTACCAACAGCCGGATGCTTTATCTTCAAAATTGGGACGAAAAGTGGAACAAGATTATCAAATTATCAATCAAATTATAATTCTACTAGAACATATTCGTAAAGATTTTTATATTCCATTGGTGTTCGATCGCGTTCTGGCAAATCTGACTTTTTCCGTTTTTAAGATAGGTATACAATTCGATCTCATTATATGTAATTTCCATAATATAATATATTTTTTCTAATGATATACCTTTATGTATATATTTATGTATATAGTTGTAGATTTGGATTTGGACGAAAGAGAAGCAAATTCGGGAAAGATCTTGTGCAAGCTTTTAAATAGTCTGAAAGATCATTGGTTGCTGTGCATTATAGAACATCATAATCCTCTACAAATCGCAGAAATAATTCAACCATGTGTACCAAAGGCTTGTAAATATTTGATAAATCTTGGATTAAGTTCTGACATAACACATAAAAAAATGATTATGGCTAACATTGCTTATAAAAACCTAACATTGTCTGATTGTTAAAAATCCAAAGGAATACTGGAATCAATCATAATACGATTATTGTACTGATTATGACTTGATATATTATAATCGAATTTATATATTCAATTAACTAAATTAGTTTGACTTAAATATGATGTATTATATTTGTCAATTTTACTTTTTATACGACTACTGTTTTTTTGTATCAATATATAGCATTTGATTAATGTGTCTAAAGAGTTTGAATTAAAAATTTACACATAATTCTGCTAATAGTGAATTTCAAATTACCAAGATATATAAGTAAGTCGTGAAATTAGTATACAGAAACTTTTAAATCTGTGTAGATATAATGTAGATATATATGAACGAGGAGAGAGGAAAATCCCTTATATCGCGCGGATGATTGTCCGGAAAATCAAATCCGAATCTTTCGCTTGTCGGACGATTTATTCTTATCACTGAGGGCCATTTCGACTAAACTCTGATTAACTTGATCGATGATTAATCTGAACAGAATTGTCTATAATCAAATTTTTACTATATAAATTCGCCGTTTCTAATCTAGTCCTTTCCATGCGTTAAACAACAGAAACTGATAATTCTACCTATATAAACAAAATACTGCAGATATCATTTGATAAGTTAATCGCAGATTAAATTAATCTCTCGGAGTTTGAACCCCTGATTTATAGGCAACCTGTGATGCAACCGAGCCACGTCGGCTGAATCTAATTTACTTTCATAGAAAGAAGATTTCATTATAGGAAACAGAAAGATACCGATGATAGAACTGTAATAAATTATAATTTCATTAGAAAATTATAATTCCAGAGAGATGATTCAAAATTTTGTCGTATTTTGATAATAAACTTCATAAAGATATTTATATTATTGCCAAGTATAAAATGCATTTATATGTCACTCTTATTCGAGCAATCTATTGTAGTCTAACATATTTCGAAAAAATGTGTGTTCCTACATATGTGTATTTTATGGGACATCTTTATATGACAAATAGCATAGAGTGCAAAGGGTGCAAAGTCTCTGTCGGGCATGCGTACTCGGTCATCGCTGTTGATTGGTAGACCGATAGCATAGCGTGTCAAGTCGGCGCACGAGGTCGGAGCGATTTGAGAGAAACCGGTTTCAAGGGGCGAAGTGTCCTGTTGCGTTTTGTCAACGAATTTGTGTAGGTTTTCCGCGATTTCGCGCCATCGACGACAATGAGCAACGAGGTCACGATCGACGACGTGAGTAACTTTGATCGTTTCGCTCGATAAACTTTCTCAGACGATATTGCGAAATAAGAGGTGCATTCTTCCTTGCAGTTTCCCGCTTTGAGATTGAAGCATGTGCATATTAAAGACGAGGTTGCGCTTTTGAAGACAATAAATACGATATTGCGAGATGGCACGAATAATCTACAGGTACGCTCTTTCTCTCTTATGTGTTTTTTTTTTTTTTCAAAATTATTCTTTCTTACGATATATTTCTTTTTATTAAATTATGATTATCTGGGCAGGTGGTTACAGATTTTGACTTAACCCTTACGAAGCAACACATAAATGGAAGACATATGCTTAGTAGTTTTGGTAAGCACATGATAATTTATTACGTTAAAAAAATGAAGGAAGAGAAGTTGTATTGTTATATAACATATTTTCTTTATGATCTAGTTTGTATTTGTTTTAATCAAGTTTGCTAGTTGCTTAGAGAATTTAGATTTAATTATTTAAATATGTCTCAAATTTTTAAACAAGTACAATTAAATGCTTATTAATGTCTTAACTATGCTATGTAATAACTTAATATTGATATATGATTTTAGGTATGTTCAGAAAATGCAAGCAATTACCGCAACATTATTCAGATGAGGCTAAGTGCCTGTACGAGAAGTACAGACCTATGGAGATAGATCCAAATTTGTCCCTGAATGAAAAAGCAGATGCTATGCGCGATTGGATGATTGCTGCACACAATATACTAAAAGGCATCAAATTTGATCCTCATGAGTTAGAAGAGATAGCTCAAGAATGCGGCAATATATTACGTGATGGTACAGAAGAGATTTTGGAGAAGCTATATAATGCGAGAGTTCCGATTGTAGTGTTTAGCGCCGGTTTAGGAGATATGGTGGAAGCTGTATTGAAGTACAACAATGCTCTCTTTGATAATATAAAAGTAATCTCCAACTTTCTGAAATACAATGGAAATCAATTGGATGGATTTAACAATGATGTGCTTATACATGTTTACAATAAAAATGAATGTGCGCTGGCAAAAGAGCATTTGACAGTACTCGGAAAGAGGAAGAATATATTGTTAATGGGTGATACGACTGGCGACGCTTGTATGGTAGACGAAGTAGAACATACCAAGACAGTTCTGAAAATAGGATTTCTGTACGAACACGTAAGTATCTCAATTAACGGATTATCGACTAAAATATAATTAAAATGTAATGACTAATTTCTTCTGTTTTACAGGTGGAGGCTAGCTTAGACTCGTTCATGGAAAAATTCGATATCGTTCTTGTTGATGATCAAACGATGCGAGTGCCGATGGAGATACTGCAAAGTATCTTATAATAATGTCTGTATCAATTAATACTCTCTTTTATACTCGCGTGTATGTATGTGTACATATCTATAAGAATGCAACATATGTGACCGCATACATGACTGTTCTGTCAATCAGACTACAGAGAGAGAATGATTTATTTTACAATTCACTTAAATGAAATTAATTTAAATATATTTCTTAATATAATTTTTAACACACACATATTTACGTATACGAATAAGCTATAAGTTATGCTTTTCTCTTTCCGGTAAAGGATATATCTTTTAAATAAATTGTGACTTTTATTAACTTATATAAAATTGAGAAACTAAATGTACTTACTAAAATTTTATAAATTTGTGTATAAATTTTATAAATTTGTGTTTAATTATAACCCACTATTATATGATATTTAACAATAAAATCAAACAGTTATGATCTATGAAATTTGAGTATTATAATGAACGAATAACTGTAATATGTTCTCTGATAGCTGATCTATAAGCATAAAACTATGTGTACCAAATTTGAGAAAACTTTTTCGAAATAAATACAGGAGAGATGTAACTGAAAAAATGAATAAATAAATAAGCCGAACACGTGCAAGGTACATACAGATAAAATTATTCTGTAGATAAGCTATCTTCTGTAGATAAGCTTCAGTCTTCAGGCACCATGTATTAATTGTCAAATCAAGTTTAAAACTCTGAGTTCAACGATATCCGGAGTGCAAAAAACACTTTTGTATCGATTCTTGCTCGTAGCACGAGAAATTATTTCGTTTTATTTGCGTTTCGTACTCTGCTAAATTAAAATATTTAAGAAAATCAATACTCTACTTTGATTATACTTATTAGAAGTCATTAGCTCTAACCTAAAGTCTGTTGTATGCAGACTGTGCATTGAATTATTTATTTTAGTTTTCAATAAAATTATACAAAGTAGTGAATAAACTTGAAGGTTCGAAAGGAGAATCTACTGACATGTTAGATCCGGAGGACCTTAGTGAGCAAGAATTAGAAACATTGAGAGGTGATGCTGTGGGTGACAATCTCTGCAGCAGCAAATGGATAATCAGTACTTTGATGTCTTTGTGTGAGGTAGACCTTTGCAAAAGCTATATCCTTTACAGCAGTTAGTTGTGCGATTTCAAATATTTGAGTGACTTATTAATCTTATCGATGCTCTAGATTCACAAACTACAAACTATCCATACTTTTTGTTAGGTTTGTAATACTAAAATTACAAGTGGCTGATGTATCGCAACTTTTTTCAGATACATGAAAACGGTTGGACAGAAGAGCTAGAAAGTCAGCTTTGCATTTTATGGGACCTGAGTGTTGAAGAGGAAGTGGTATCGCATCTTATGTCACATGATTTTCCAAAAATAGCAAAGAACATATTGGAGATTTATGATCAACCACGATTGATTGTATGATCCATTTATTTATCTTTATTTAATACTTGATTGTTTCAAAGAAATTATTTCAGAGAGTGGAAAAATTTAATTGTTATTTTAATATTTAAAAAAAAAAATATTTTTAGGAGATAATTTTAGGTATCATTGGCAATATATGCTGCAGCAGTGAAGCAATTGATACAATAGGCCATGACAGAGATCTTGTCACACAAATTCTGAAACGCTTGACATCCGATGACACACCAATGTTAATTCAACTTCTCAGAACTTTACAATTAATTACATGGAGAATCCGAGGAAATCCTCAATCAAATTGGATGGCTCACTTTATGGAATGTGAATTTCTCGGAGATTCTATAATCTTTATATTAAATAGTTCTACTAATGGTATGCTAATGCGCTGTAATACATTTTAAAAGAATTGCTTTATACAATTTGCATAATCTGTGAAACTTTCATTGCAGATGATTTATTAATGGCAGCAATGAATTTCCTTGAGTCTATATCTCATATAAGTTTGCCACAAAAAAACAGTTTTTTGGAAGAATTGTTCAAGATAGATATTTTGGTTCATGCGCTGTTAGAATCTTTCGTGCAAATTATATCAGCGGAAAAGCTCAGTTATTCCAAAGCAGAAATGATGTTTATAGAACATTGGTTAAAAGTATTAATCGTCATAATAGAATTGGGCTCACTTAAATTTGAGGACTTTGAAAATGACGAAAATTTTTCGAAACTAATGGACATTATGTATAGGATACTAAAACCATACAAAAAATCACATAATTTATTTCCAATCCAGGAATTAAATGCTAACGTGATTAACGAAACTATTCGTATATTATTAAGCTTTCATTGCTGTGATGTAGATATTCCATCGAAAATCGATTACATTATAGCGACTATAATATTTTATCTTAAAGCAGGTACATAATTCGATCTTTTATTGTGTATATACACAATAATATTTTTGTCTACTGATACATGTTTGTATATACATTCTAGATTCAGATACAGGAAAAGAAGAGCTAGATCCAGAAGAGCTAATGATTATGCTTTCGCATAGTCTGAATCAATACTGGTTGCAAATTATTGAACATTGTACCAGTGGTTATATTGCAGAAATATTGCATCAATGTAAACACGAAGTTCGTGGATATTTAGTAGATCTTGTGCAATCTGATTCTAAAGTGACACCTGAGGTACTTGAAAAAGTGAAGAAAGCTGCCGCTATTTTTGACAGATCGTGACATAGTTTCTAATGTATAATACTAAAGACAGAAAGTTATTTGTCTTTATTTTTGTACAAACATCTTATTAGTTTCAAGAATGTGTTGTATTATAATTTGTCATAAATTAAAAATCGGGTTATAAGCAGATTATATATTGATAATAGCTACATATTCACAAGGTATATAATGACTCTAGATATAACATCAATGATTAATGTGCAGTGACTATTATTATTATTATTTATTATTAGATTTTATTATTACTAAATTTAATTATAAAGTTATTAACTTTGTAGCAAGTTTACATAATTTGAATGTGATGTCTCAAAAATTTTATTTATATATAAACTTGCATTTATACAAAATCGTAGAAAGCTCTTAGAATAAGATATAAAATTTGCAAATCACCTATAAAATAAGTATAATTGCGCTTTTTATATTATATATAGACTATTTCTCTTGCATTTTCTCATCTATTTATCTTCATTTTTCGAGTTCTTTGATCAATTTCGGATAGATTTTTCTTAGCAAAAAATTGAGAGAAAGCACATTATATTATTTATTTATAATAAATTTAAATTTCTATCAAACTTTCCTGTCCTCAATCATTTCTTATTTTTAAAATTCTTGTAAATTAATTTCTTTTTCTCGTCTCGTATTTCAAATTTACTTGACGCGCGCGCGCATGCACAGGAGAAACACATAACACACGATTGGTTATCAAATAGAAAAATTTTGGGGACTTTAAAAATTCTCTATTCGATAGCCAATTGCATTGCATTGTGTCTATTTATGTTTTCATGCTCCCGTCCGTCTCTGTTCATACATCACTATCGTCGCGCATGCGCGAAAAACCCGGCTTAAGAGTTCGCTCGGTAAAAAAAAAATTGAAGAGTTCAATTGTTCTTAGATCTATCCGAAATTAATCGAGAGAGACGAGAGAACATCTCTTCAGGATGTGAGGTTACCAAGGACAGAGGACTTGTCGTATTTTGTAAAGTATAACACTTTTTTTTCTACCTCTGATCGAAAAGTATTTTTACATTGAACGCAGAAAGATATAAGAGTCGCGGAGTCGCGCGAAAAAAAAAAAAATTAATTCGTAATAAAATATAGCAAACGAGCCTTTTGCAAGAGGGTTTGATAAGCAAGGTTAAGATTCTGCAGTTTGCTAGAGCAGCAGATCTGTCCGTTTTTTTCTTAACCGCATCATTATTTCTCTTCCATGTTTCTCAATTTCCAAATATCGGTTATACATTTTTGCTTCGTCTTAAATACAGAGATGTTTTTCATAAAGAGCGAATTTCGTATCGATTTTTCTTATATAACGAGGAAAACGCGATAATTACCGCGAGGTTCGTTATCCCTCGACATCGAAATTGTGCCGGTTTCGATTTCTGGAAAAAAAAAAAGAGTGCAGCTGAAGATGACAAACGTGAACCTGATCTTCCCTCGCCAATCGCGGCCGCCTCTGTTCGCGTGGAAATTAATTCGCGCGATAGTTCCCGCCCCGAGGTAAATATTCGCGGTGAATGTAAACAGACGACTTCAGAAGCCCTTGTCCCCCCCTCGCTCCGGCCTCCCCTTTCTTCTGTCGAAACGACGGGGTAGTCTTGTCTCGGCTTTTCAGTGTCGGTCGCGAATATGTCGGGTTCGTGGTGTTCGAAAGTGCTATCACGATAAGCGCGATCTACGAAATATCATCGCTCGTGGATCCGTTAAATCGCGTCCGCGATCCGAGATCTCTCTTTTCTTTATGTCTCTTGGAATCTCTTAACGTTCTCCCGCATCATTATGTCTGCAATTGTTGATGAATTGGAAAATAGTGAGTTTTAAATTATACACTTGATTGATCTTGGACCGATTTCAAGCTAAGCGATATTTATCTCCGCGAGGGAGTGGCTTAAAAAATTCGCATATCATGTAGATATTTCGCGATGTAGGCACACACGGTATATTTTCGATTAATTTAAATTCCCGTTTAATTAATGATAATTTTTGCGCGCATCCGACTATTAATCAGCATTTAAATTTCCATTCGACTAACGGTACTTTTTTGGTCGTGGCTTCTCCGAAGTGTCTCGCGAATTAAATCAAGCTCTCTCGCAGATCTATATCACATTGGATATTCGAAAAGTCGATCGTTAACAGAAATAAATCTGTTTTTTTTTTTTTTTCAGTTTTGCAGCAGCTGTTTATGGAATGCGACGCATCCTTGTCAGTTTCGACGCCGGATTCGACGATAGCTATAGGTGACGAGGTGCCGATCTCCAAGATCGTCCTATATATTCAGGACCAATTGCCGACCTGGTCGTGAGTGTCCGAATAATAATACGTTAATATTATCTCCTTGTATGTGTGAAATAGACACGCCAATGTTGATACACGGCCGAACATGAGACGCGAAGAGAGAGAGAGAGAGAGAGAGAGAGAGAGAGAGAGAGAGAGAGAGAGAGAACTCGAGAACTTGAAACAAATTATACCGGTGTGTGTATGCTCGCCGATCGATACAAGGACGAACGCGATCGATGACTTACCGCACAGTTTTAAACGCGATATAAGATTCTACATATTTTTGCAAGGCGAGATGAATATATAGAAAGCGAAACTTACATTCCTCTCATCCATTTAATGCACCTATAAAGATAATTTAATCCAAGCACAATATTTTTGTTTATATTTAGTATCGTTGTAATATTGTGCAATGATTTCTC
>CASCJU010000142.1:0-17877 GCA_949152495.1 Lasius fuliginosus | reverse complement strand
GCCGGAAGAATGTCATGTCTGAGGATACAAGCCGATTCGACGAATGCACATTAACCAACGTGAAACTCTACCTGAACTCGGAATGTTATCCGTACGACGACATGAATTTGGATTTCGATAAAAACAGATGGTCGATTCTGTACGACACGTATGCGCGTTTCTGCAAAAAATATTACGGATACGAGTACCTCGAGCCAAGTCTCACCGTCACATTATTTGTACGTCAAGGTCCGTTTGTAATTATTGATTGTTCTCGACAAAACGGTCAAGAGTGCAACAGTGGATGTGAGATTGGAATTTGAGTGTAAGGAGAATATGCCTAATAATACCACTGCGTACTGTCTCATCATACATGATCGCGTGATCCAGTACAACACGTTGACCAACGTTGTGCGCAGAATCACCTAAATGTTTACAATTTACATTACAAATACCATTTAGAGAGAGGTGAAGAGGGTACATAACCAGAGTGATGTGAGCTGGTTGTAGAGTTTCGTCATTCCTCTCGAATAACTCACATCGAAGAGAGAGAGAGAGAGAGAGAGAGAGAGAGAGAGAGAGAGAGAGAGAGAGAGAGAGATCATCATTTCTGTACCAACGTTTGTCGATCTGCAAGGATTTATCCTAAACAAACGATTTATTGTGAAGGAAGCGGCAATCCTGAGGAGAGGATTTATCCTATCACATTATTTCTTCGCATATCCTGAGCCACGGAGTATGCTTATGAAATCGGAGAGGCGCCAAGCCTCATGGTTGACTCAACATCATCATGGCTTACAATGGGAAGATGGAAATGTTCCCTATAGCATGGCTCAGCGCTTGATTACGACAGCTATCGTTGGGGTAAATGAAAAGTTACAGCTACATGAAGAAGATGAAGAAGAGTCCTCTTTCGTATACGTAAAGGGACTAGAAAAGCGAGAATGGCTGGCTGATATAATGGACGATGCGGTATATGGTTACATTATCGAGGCCATGGATGCTGCTTATGATGATATTCCTGCTTTAAAAGAGTTAGATTCTACATATAGTCTACGTTGTAATAAACATGTTAAGAATTGCGCATTACAAAATGTATTCAAATTATTTAATTGGTGGTCGAGAAAGAATCATGATGATTCTCCACAACCTTTTTTGAATAAATTAATGTCGACATACTATTCTCTTTGTTCTTTCTCTCACTCTCCCCTCCCCTTCCTCACAAATCGTGTTTTCTAAGAAATCTTTTCATCTATCACCTACATTACATGCCGAGACGTGATGAAACTCCAACATGTGAGAACAAATGTGACGAGTAAGTATAATATTCTTTCTATTTTATACTCTTCTATTGTTCTCTTTTTTTCTATATAATGTTTTAACTAATTTTTACCGCGTTCCCGTGGGACCTCGTGCGGTTAGTATACTAGGACGACGATACGCATTGACAGCCACGGAATTTAAATTACTCGAAATTGGTATTAAAGTGGATCCACCGAGTTACGTGGAGATCGTCATAGGAGACCATCGAGGAAAAGAATTGATATTATCTCTGGAAACGTGGAAGAGACTCTACGAGCAGCGTCAAAATATTCACAATTTGCTTCGAAATGACTCTACAGAAGCCTACAGTTCTATAAGCGTTGGACCGCTAACAGTGCGATTTCACACGATTAACGACGCTAAACTCATAAGTCTCGAATCTTCTAGTGTACGCATGATGATGATCGAATCGACGTTACTCCGTCTGTTCGATCTCGATCATTGCATCGATGTATATGTTGATCGATTGGTTATAATTATCGATACAGTCGATGTTAAATATACACACTTCTCCAATATTGCGTCCACTGTACTGGATATTAAGGAAGTGGCAAATGTAATACGCGCTAGAGACACGTTCAACAAGCATCAACTCGTCGATTGCGAGCTGGTAGCTTTAGTTTTTAGTTCATAATATGTAAGAACAAATTATATATGTATAATAAATATAAGCAGAATAAATTAAAATATATATGTCTATATCACGGTGTATTTTCTTTGCGTTTGGCGCGCTCTCTCATCCGTCCAAGCTTTCATGCATAGCTCCTTGCGAGAGTTATCATGAGAGAGAGCAACCATTAGGATAGAAAGAGACAGCGCGAGACGAACGCGAGAGAACGAACGCGAGAGAGATGTTGCGTCAGAGTACATGAGAGAAAGAGATAGCGTGAGAGAGAGACTATTTAATATTTTTTATTCCTTTTTTTAATATTTTTTAATTATTTTAAATTATACTTAATTTATTCTTGTGATCTATAGTGAGGGATAAAAGGAAAGAAAGGAATTATTTTATGCAATAAAATATGCATCTTTTATACTTAAAATAATATTTATTTAATAAAATATGTGTAATACATGTGTGTGTGTGTGTGTGTGCGCGCGCGCGCGCGCATGTGAATTTAAAATTTAAAATATATATATATGAAATATAAAAGATAAAAAATATGGAGCCGCATTGGCGTCGGCGTGGTGAAGCGTTGGCGAGACGAAGCGGCGAGATGACGATGGACAGGCTGATCGCGAGGCGGCGGTGGGCAGGCAGCAGACGTTGTCCGGGTGGTGGACGACGCAGGGTGGCACGGCGATAATCGGGCGGCACGGCGGGTGTCGGCTCAGGACGGCACGATGGAGCTTCTTCTGCACACAGAAAAATTAATTTATTTTTTATATTTATTAAATATTTTATATGATGGTATACTTACACGGGTTGCACAGTGGACACATATTCCACATGAATAGCTGGTCCATCGCGATAGAGCACTCGGTGCACCATTGCCTCAGTAGTAGACCCAACCGTGCCGTCCTATGAGTGCGCACGACATCGATCTCTACGTATAGATCTCTTCTACGTAGGAAGCACCTTGCACACAGTTGGACAACACCCCATGGTTGATAATGTGTATTGCTTCCTAGTATTATCCTAGTATCATCATCCATGGCGATGATGTCTGTTGTGTCGAAGTTTTGTACGTGCAGATCATAATCGATGCCGTCGCACTCACTGTCATAATCCGAGTCTGCAAAGGGCTCGATTTCCGCTCCAGCTGCTTCTTCCACATTCTCAGCCACTTCCATCCCCTCGTCGGCCTCTATCACCACATCATCCTCAATCATCTCAACTTCATCATCTTCGCTATCATCAATAGTAATAACTTCCACTTCTTGCTCTATTTGAAACACACTTCCGATATAAACTTATAAAAATGTTTATTTTTTCGCGTCCGACCTTTCCGCTCTCAAATAAGGTACTATGATTTGACACTGCAGCAGTCCTCATTATATATTTTGTCCAACCCTTTGTTCATCTCTTCATGTTTAACATGTGATGGATATTATCTCCGAAAGATGATCTCCTTCATTGCATTATCATTTATAATACCGCCGGACATCGGCCCTTGTTTTTTGTTTACACCCCGCGAAAACATATCTCGACATGTTCGCCGGGGTGTCCAATCCTCTCTTCCACGTGTGATCGAACTCATCTCTGAAACATTGATAAGCGTGTCTTCGAAACTGTAGTATCAAGCGTATATATTGTACACATTGTCCACCGCGTAATCGCTCGTATTGAATTTAGCAATACGCGAATGGTTGCGAAGGTTGTGCCAAATACTTTTTACATCGAAGACAGGGAGGATATTCTGGAGGATTGAGTCCTGTTAAGTGTATATTCCGAACTAGCCATTGACAATATTTCATTGTAGAATCATACATATTATGCTCATAGAGATTGTCGTACAGCTTTTCAGTGTAAGGTTTTTTGAAACCTATTTCACGTCCATGTATTGCCTGCGCGATCGAATTTATATGAGTATTGCTCGAAAGCGCGGGAACACTGGTATCTACACTTAAGCAAGGTCTGCGTAGCTCTTTTCTTCTTTCTTTAAGTCGGGCGATGCGTGTTGTCCGTGATTGTAGATCTCCAATCAATAATTTTTCAGGTCTCTCATTTCCATGATATCTATCTCGTGGTGGACGTTGTCCTTCCAATCAGTCGATACATTTATCGCAGTCAATCACCCATTTATTATAACGATATTTTTTTATTATCTCCCAATTTTCCACACTTTTATTTACATACACTCCTCCAGAATAGATTCCTTTCTTTGAATCGGGTGATTTTAACGCATATTTTTCCAATGAATCGCCTGCCACTAACACATAGTGTTCCAATGATGCTAATATTTTCTCCTGAGGTGTCTCCATCCTATAATGCTGCGAAGATGACATATTTATAGTATGTCACAATTTTCACTTTAATGTCCCAATTTAAAAGTTCCTGCAAATAGGCTGCTAAACTTTTTTCTCTCGACCGACCAGTGCGCTCTCAAATCGCTTACTATGGTTTAACACGATAGCAGTCCTCATTATATATTTTGTCCAACCCTTTGTTCCTGTTCAACGTATGATGCAATTTTCTCAGAATCGTTGATAAGCGCAACCAATCCAAGATCCCCATCCCTCAACTATTCTTCGAAATAGCTATCGCAGTATTAAATATCTGTTTACAAATTCCAGCGGCCGAGTGTCGGCGCTCTTTGTAATATATAATACATTGTTTTGTTTATACCCCCGAATAAAAAACAAAAACGCGATAAGCGGCACCCGAACTGCGATAAGCGCCACCGCCCCGCGTACGGGGGTTGTACCGCCAAAGAAAAGGTACAATATTGCGTCCACTGTACTGGATATTAAGGAAGTGGCAAATGTAATACGCGCTAGCGACACGTTCAACAAGCATCAACTCGTCGATTGCGAGCTAGTAGCTTCAGTTTTTAGTTCATAATATGTAAGAACAAATTATATATGTATAATAGATATAAGCAGAATAAATTAAAATATATATGTCTATATCACGGTGTACTTTCTTTGCGTTTGGCGCGCTCTCCTATCCGTCCAAGCTTTCATGCATAGCTCCTTGCGAGAGTTATCATGAGAGAGAGCAACCACTAGGATAGAAAGAGACAACGCGAGACGAACGCGAGAGAACGAACGCGAGAGAGATGTTGCGTCAGGGTACATGAGAGAAAGAGATAGCGTGAGACGCACGCGAGAGAAGAGATAACGCGGCGAGAGATACGACGCGGCGAGAGATACGGCGCGGCGAGAGATACGGCGCGGCGAGAGAGAGGTGCATCCCCGCGGAAACATGTCTCAACGCGTTCGCCGGGGTTTCCCATCCCTCAGATATTCTTAGGATTAGATAACGTAGTACTTGATATCTGTTTATCTTTTGCTTAATCTTGAAACTTGAGCCAATATTCTTGTTTATGTTTTGTTTAATAAATATCGTAGTAATTCCTAGCAGCCGCGTATCGACGCTGGTATTTCTTCTTAGAAGAGACAATAAAGACTTGCCACTTAGGAGGGAGGTACCGCGGGGTGACCGCATAATGCAATACGCACATATCTTGTAACTTGATATGTTTATAAGCATATCTTGAAACTTGAGCTGATAAGATAAGCTTTTCTTGTAACTTGATATGTTTATAAACATATCTTGAAACTTGAGCGGATAAGATAAGCTTTTCTTGGAATTTGAACTGATAAGATAAGCTTTTCTTGGAATTTGAACTGATTAGCTCCCCCCGCCCCGCGTGACGTCTTCCCCCTCGCCACCGAATACCCCCCGCCCCGCACCCCTTTCGAAGGAACCGAGTTAGAACCCCCATAGTATACCTACTGAGACGACAGACACGGGAAACGACAAATACGATGGAAATTACAATATTATGTTGTTAAAATGTTCTTTGATACGGGTACCTAAATGTCTTTTCGTTTGGCCAATGAATGAAGCGTTACAATTTTTACAATCTAATTTATAAATGACTTCAGTCCTGTTGTTAATAGGCATTCTATTCTTGCCTCGCTTAATCAATATATTAAGTTTTTTGGTACAAAGAGAGTTTTTAGATTGTAAAAATTGTAACGCTTCATACATTGGCCAAACGAAAAGACATTTAGGTACCCGTGTTAAAGAACATTTTAACAACATAAAATTGCACGCAAGTAATTTTTCTGTCATTAGTAAACATAAATCGGAATTTAATCACGACTTTGATTGGTCAATGCCGATTATTTTACATAATAAAAAACATGTGAGAAAAAGAGAAATCGCTGAAATGTTTTTATTAAAAAATTTGACAACACTATCAACTTACAAAAGGACACTGCGAATTTAAACAATATTTATGATAGATTAATAAAGGTCGTTTAGTCTTTCTTAATATGTTTGACGGAGAGGTTGACATAATGCAATCTTGACATAGTGATTTCCTCATTTCTCGCAATTTAACAGCTAACTAAAATACTGTATGTACATATTTTTCGCTTATTGTTGTTATCAGTCTACAGCACGTTATTTACTTCTTATAATTTTTCAGTTCACTTGATAAGGACCAAAACCCATGGTCGAAACGTTGTGATCCATTTTAATCAATAAATTGCCAGTTTGGTCGATTAAACCTACGTCTTTTATTTTATCTACTGGCGACATTTAAGAATTTAACATTATTTCCCTAAATATATTAAAAAACTTTAAGCATGTAGTTGCAAATAATTGAAAAAAATACTTTACCGAAGAGTGATGGCAAGTCTTTGCTCTGGTACCAAAGCTCTGTGGCTTTGTTTTCTCAAGTATGGTCTTATCATCTCTAATAACTTCGTAAATTGTGGCAATGACATTCTTGTATATCGAAAAAAACGTGTCCGGGTCATTCTTCATTTCTTGAAGTAAATGTAAAAAGTCTCCTTGAGTCACGTCGTTTGAGGTTGATAGATCGAACCCACCATCTGCTATTTAACCATTTAGCTGACTTCTTCTTTTGTAATGTAATTAGCCCTGCAGCCAGAATCAATAATCCAATAAGAATTTCATCTTTACTATTCATGATTTTGTAATTTTGCTGCTGATGACTAAATCCCTGTAATAATTTGTTTGGCATTAAACCTAATCTTGATCCTTGTCTTCTTTATATTTCAAAATTGAATAGTTTTTGCATTAAAACATTTGGTCTTTACTACTTTGGTCTTTTTTGGTGTAAAATTAAATGCTTTCAATAATTCATTAAACATTTTTATAATTAATATTGATAAGTTGAAAACATCAAATTTTTTAAACAAGACAAGATGACATATGAACTATTTGGAGGTTCGTTGGTTAACGAATCGAATAATTAAAGTATTACGATATTTATTTATCTAGATATTTTGCTTTCCAGTGCCATGATCATTTTTCTTTACATTAAACTGCTGATTGAGTACATTGTTTTTTCATACTTACTTTTTAAATTACACAATGTTTATAACAAATACACTGCACCGATTGAAAGATTTTTCCAAAGAATGTATAGACGCTTACGGCTACGTCGACTGTGTGTGAATGAGTATTGTGCTTTACGTTTTATGATTACGTCTTACGTCGTTACGGAATTCTATGTGTGATGGCCTTTATCGCGGCCAATCCCGCGGCGGCACGCGATAACGCCGGTAAGCGGCACATTCAAGGCCGTGTCGGGGGTGCGCGCACCCACGGTATTGCCGACTATAATTTTTGCGAGGCCTGTTTGACAGGGCCGTCGCAGGGTTTTCGCAGAGAAGTTCTCTCCCCATGAAAAAAGTCGTACGATCATAAACCAAAATTCGTTAGAAAGCTCTTGAAATATACTTTCAGATGCGGTTGAGTTTATTTAGAAACCAGTTTTTTTTATACCGCAAAAAAATTAAAAGTGGCCAAAAACGCCATTTTTGGCCCCTTTCATTCTAATTTACTCAAAATCCTGACGTGCTAGGCAAATTCTGACAACGGCACCGTGTTCAGCGCGAAAAATCTTCGGGAAACATACTATCGCACTTCGGAGAGAATTTTGTGTACAACTGTGTTATGGTAGTAATTACTGGTTAAGTCGAGCGAATTACCACAAGGCACGAGAATCGAATCGCAACTGGTAATTGCGCCCGAATTATTTTTTTTTAAATAAATACTCTTAATCAATTAACTTTAATAACAAATTTTGCATTCAAGATTTTCTTTTAAATATCTAGTAACTATTACTTAAAATTCTATTAATTTTAATTCCATCAGTAGGTATATTAGGCCGGTTCTAACTCTCCATGGGGGGTGCGGGGCGTGGGGGTATAACGTCACGTGGGGTGGGGGGATCTTGGTGGCGCGGGGTCTGGCGTCACGTGGGGTGGGGGGAGATCTTGTCGGTGAGGGGTATGACGTCACGCGGGGTGGGGGGATCTCGGGGACGCGTGTCGTTAAATCTTCGAGGGTTCCAAACACGTTCGACAGGTGTTTACCTTTGTGGTCGATTTATTGCCTGAGAACTCTATGAGTTCATAAAACTGTTTTTTTCTCATTTTTATGGGCATTTTATCATTAGGAAATCATTCGGCAGCTTTGCACCCTCGCGGAAAATCCTCGCAAGATGCTTTATGAGATTGCGAGATCTCTACTCATTCGAAATCAACGCCGTGCGCATTCACAAGACTGGAAGGTACGACCAGCTTCTTGGACGATGGTGCACCGATTGCAACAGTCCACTGGATCAGCTATTCATACGGAATATGTGTCCAGTATGCCATACGTGTAAGTACTCAATTATATTAAAATATTTATAAAAATATATAATAATACTAAAATTATTTCTGTGATGCAGAAGGAACTCCATCGTGTCACTCTGAGCCGCCACCCGCCGTGCCGCCAACGTCCGCAGATCCACCGCGGATCCATCACCTTGTCCCCCGCCATCGCTTCGTCTCACCTCCGCTTCACCTCGCCGACGCCAACGCAGCTTCGTCGCCTCTTTACCTCACCCCTCGCCCCATTTTAAATTTTTTAATTTTTTAATTTTTTAATTTTTCATTTTTAAATTCACATGCGCACGCACGCGCGCACACACACACACACACATTTATTTTGTAAAAACATACATATAATTTACTATTAAAAATTCTAAGTAATAAAAAATCTTATTTATTTTAGATTATGATGTCCTTTTCCTTTCTTTCCATCTCTTATTATTAAAATGTATATATATATATATATATAATTAAAAGTATTAATAAACCTGTAGCGGCTTTTATTATGGATGCCGAGGATAGGTATGATCCGTGATTGATGATAGCTTAGCTTTATGGTTTTTAGCTGCTTTATTCTATTTACAGGCTACGCTATGTACAGATATACAGTATGTACAGATTTACAGTGCCGAAATCCAGACCTAGCGTGTTGCAGTCTAGGCCTGGCCGACAGCGTGCGGTTGACTTGCGTTTCCCCGCTTGCCTCGGAGGCTCCTGTTATATTTATTGGTGGCCCTTAAAAGGGCCGTTTGTGTTAGCCCTGAAAAGGGCTGTCAAGGTCTCCTCCGCTCGCGGTACACAATCACGGGTTCGGCCCGAGTGTACTGGGCCGGTCCCCAGCGGCTCCGAGATGGTCGGGGTCGCCCTGGCGACTTGGTCGGCGCTGATCGTGCCCGTCGCAGCGTTGGTGGCGTCCCGGGTGGTGTGTAGCCCGGAGAGGCTTCTCGGACAGCTGGCTGGTCTGTGTCCTCAGTCTGCGAGGCTGTAGTCCGGGTGGTCGGCTCCCAGTCGCTGTCTGACTGCGTGGCCTGGTCTACGTATGGTGTAGTAGTAGACACCTGGGTGCCCCGATGTACACGTGCTGGTTGCGCCGTTTGTGTAGCATAAGTTTGTGTATAAGTAAAAAAAAACATATATAATAAATTATGTTTAAAAAATCTCTCGCGTCGAACGCCATGCGTACGCCTCGCGTGCGCCTCTCTCGACGCGTTCGCCGCGTGCGCCCAGTTCGCGATATATCGAAGAGAGCGGCCGCTCTCTCGCGCCGTATCTCTCGCGTACGCCTCCCGTGCGCCTCTCTCTCGCCGCGCCGTATCTCTCACCGCGTCGTATCTCTCGCCGCGTTATCTCTTCTCTCGCGTGCGTCTCACGCTATCTCTTTCTCTCATGTACCCTGACGCAACATCTCTCTCGCGTTCGTTCTCTCGCGTTCGTCTCGCGCTGTCTCTTTCTATCCTAATGGTTGCTCTCTCTCATGATAACTCTCTCGCAAGGAGCTATGCATGAAAGCTTGGACGGATGGGAGAGCGCGCCAAACGCAACAAAATATCGTGTAAAACATTCAGTTTTCAGTAATCTTATTATAACACGTTACAGTGCGTAACGGTGTAATGAATGGCGCGGTACCAATATCGATCAAACAAACTATTTTGCTTCGCATTGTCCATATCGAAAAAGATTATATTAGAAGAGTAAAAAAATAAAAAATTCAAAATTCTTCTTGTATTTATAAAAATCTACCGTCTCTCTACACTATATTGATTCTTCGCTTCATCGGTTTATCCCGATGGCCGCTTGTTGGTTGTTTTATCGTTCATTTTGGTTTCTAACTCGTTCTTTGTGTTCCGCTCGTGTTTTGGATCCGTTTCTGAATCGTTCCTTACGTTCCGCTCGTGTTTTTGACCCGTCTTTTGTGTTCCGCTCGCGTTTCTGACCCGTTCTTTATGTTTCGCTCGCGTTTTTGACCCATTTTTTTTGTGTTCCACTCGTGTTTTTTTTTGTGTTCCGTTCGCGTTTCTAACCCGTTTTTGACCCGTTTTTTGGTGTTTCGCTCGCGTTTCTGACCCGTTTCTGACCCGTTCTTTATGTTTCGTTCGCGTTTTTGACCCATTTTTTGTGTTCCGCTCGTGTTTTTTTTGTGTTCCGTTCGCGTTTCTAACCCGTTTTTGACCCGTTTTTTGGTGTTCCGCTCGCGTTTCTGACCCATTTCTGACCCGTTCTTTATGTTCCGCTCGCGTTTTTGACCCGTTTTTTGTGTTCCGCTCGTGTCTTTTTGTGTTCCGTTCGCGTTTCTAACCCGTTTTTGACCCGTTTTTTGGTGTTCCGCTCGCCTTTCTGACCCGTTCTCTATGTTCCGCTCGCGTTCTAGCGTTGTGTACTCCCGTCTTTGACCCATTCGAAAATCGTTGCTGACTCGTTCGCAGCCTTGTTGACAGTCGTCTTGAACGGGTGTTCGTAGCCGCTTCTGGCCCGTTCGTAGCCTCGTTCGCAGACGTCCCTTGACCGTTCGTAGCCGTTCTTGAGTTTTTTGTAGCCTTGTACGTAGCCTTTAAGGACTTGTTCGTAGCCTCGTTCGCAGCCGTCCTTGAGGTGTTTGTAGCCTCGTTCGTAGCTAGGCCGTTCACCGCTGTTTCCGGGTCGTTCAATGCCGGGTCGTTCACTGCCACTCATTGTAGTGTGGTAGCACGTCGATAAGTGTTCGTAGCCGTTCGAAACCTGTTTGTAGCCGTTCAACAGTTGTTTGTAACCATTCGATAAACCTTCTTAGCTGTTCGATAATTGTTTGATGGATGTTTCTGATCCGTTCACTGCAGCCCGTTGAGCGAGACAGACAAAAATGTTTCAGACAAAAGATGTAGGGTTTCAAGTAACGCATTACGTAGCAGTATCAGTACGACCTTGAATAGCACCGTCAAGGTCACATAAAAATTACTTTGAACTTTTTAAATGGAACCCCCTATTTTTCATTACATATTCTTGTAGCTTACCTCGAGAGCTTTCCAAAACACTATAAATAAGTTATTTTTTATTAAGTACTTTTCGAGTTATAAGGCTTGAAGTATACAGTAATTTGACATAAAATACAAAATATCGTGTAAAACATTCAGTTTTCGGTAATCTTATTATTTTCAAAGTATTTGTTTGCTACTTGGTGTTATTGAAATGCATGACGTTTTTTTCAGTGTATATATAACTGTATAGTTATAAAACGCGGCAGAAATCGAGTATATATTGCTGTCTCAAATAATAGCAAAAACACAGCATGGTTTATTGACATGAAAAAATTGCAGAAATATAATGCATATTATATAAGATTTGTTTCCCTATAAATTGATAATATTTTAATTATTAAACTAATTTTAAACCAAGAGAAAAGAGAGAGAGGGGGAGAGAGAGGGTGAGAGAGAGAGAGAGAGAGAGAGAGAGAGACAGAGACAGACAGAGAGAGAGAGAGAGAGAGAGAGAGAGAGAGAGAGAGAGAGAGAGAGAGAGAGAGCAGACACAGAAATACAGAGAGACAATTAATCGAATCATTTCTAAATTACATAGTTTTTTAATAATTCTAAGTAAATCAATGAACATTTTTTATATAAAACATAAAAAAGCATTTTTTAAATCAACAAAAAGGGAGAGAGTGCAATCTACGATTTAATTTGATGTTATATTATATACGCAACACGCGTATTTATTTAATAGTGAATTCGGTCCCTCGCATTACACCGTATTACAGTGCATATTAAAGGTTTATATACAAAGTAGTTAAATGCAATAGCATAATATAACCATTTTGATGGTGAAATAAGTAATTGTATGTACTGCTAAATAACATAATATTTATATATTTCATGCGATAAGTTCCGAGTCCATTTTATATCTGCATATATTAGTTCCAGGTCTTTTTGTAATTTTGAGATCGGACATGGAACATTTATATATCCGGGGTATATTTTGAGGACCGACCTGGAAATACCTAATACATATAATCGGATGTATTCCAGGACTTTTTATTATTTTTAGACCTATATATAATCATTTTATATTATCTAATATTTACCGAGTCTTTGTTTTCTTATGTAATTGTTATAATTGTTTAAGAAATATAAGTAATAAAAAATATAAGAAACTTCTTATTAGAGTGAATGGTTATGATCGAAACGTAAATTTTAAGGCATAATGCATTTTTCTTATTTTTGTTTTTACTTTCGTGCTATATGTTGAAAAATTATTGAGCAACATTATACACTTTATAAGAGAGATAATGCTGAGCTATAATATACTCTTATTAAAGTAAAATATAAATAAGAATGTATAAATTAGAGTAATACTACTGTATTAAAGATAAATATAAATTAGAGTATATAAACTCTTTTCAGTCCTTAATTACGGCAGCAGCCGAGCATAGTCTGATGTTGTAGCTAATTGAACAGAAATGCAGGAAAAAACTAATAGGCCCATCACCTGATGTACTAGATAATATGCTTTAAGAATTGAATAGATGTACTAGAAAATATGCTTTAAGAATTGAATAGATGTGGCCGGCATAAAAAGAACAGAATTTGAGGATTGTGTATGGGCACAATATGCAAACAGGAAACAAACTAAAACTAAATATGATATCATGATATGTTGACAAAATATAGTTAGATATCAGGCCTATCTGTAAGCATATTTTGTGACGGCAAAAACGTGGCAGAAATCAAGCACGCGCTGCTGTCTCAAATAATAGCAAAAACACAGCATGGTCTATTGTCATGAAATAATTACAGAAACATAACGCATATTATATGAGATTTGTGATTCCATATAAATAGATATTTTAATTATTAGACTAATTTTAAACCAAGAGAAGAAAGAGAGGGGTGGAGAAAGAAAGGGATGAGGGAGAGAGGGATGGAGAGGGGGAGAGAAGGAGAGAACAGCCAGAGAAGAACAGAGAGAGAATTAATCGAATAAATTCTAAATTATATAGTTTTTCATTAATTATAAGTAAATCAATAATATATATATATAATTGTTATGCATTGTGACGTGACGTTTTTGCACGTCCGTCACAAGGGCTGATAAGCCCGGCCGGGATTGGTCGCGCGGGCCTCCGCTCTCTCGATTTAGGGAGAGAGAGCGCGGTCTGAGCGCGGGATCGGACGCGATCCTGCGGTTGTCGTATATTTTTTCTTGGCGTTTTGTATTTGGCGAAAATTAGCGTAATGACGGTGGCAATCAGGCGGTCGACGGGATCTCATTCGGCGAGCGACCAGAAGAACAACGTTAACGTCGAGGACGAAGGGAGGCCAGCACCGAAGAGGGGAGCACGCCCGGTAAGAATAACTGGATAATAATCTGAATTACTGCAATTAACAAACGAATCGAAGCTGCCGCCCGTTGTGTTTAATAATTACGCTTCACAGGCACGAAGGAAGCAATCGAAGGGAAGGCCACTCAAGCGCAAGGAGCGCGAGAGCCCTGAGGAGGAGCTACGGCACTGTATCCGAAGCGCGGGCCCGAATTTCTTTGCAAGATGAAGCGCGATCGAAGAGGAAATCGATCGCAAGTACATCCGATTAATAAAGAAACAGGAGATTAATAAGAAGCGAGCGAAGGAAGACGGGGGCCCGGGATTAGAAGTGCGAAGGCCGCAAGGACCCGCAAGGCCGCGCCACAGCCCTGCGTAATTCGGGAGCGCCGCACGTGGCCTTATTACATATTAATGTGCCGGCGTGTCTCCTGCGGGCCTTCCGTTCGTCACTGTTCGGCGGACCAACGAATCGAGCGGAGGCCCTCTTATCGAGAAGCGATTATAAGGAAGTTTCGAGAGTCCATACCGGTGAGACGGACGTCGACTACTTGTAAAGCTGCCAAATTGCGAGTAGGGTTCGGATGAGTCGCGCCCCTGAGTCATCGCTGTCGCAAGTAAGGTTTTCGTATCGTTATTTTATAAGATTATAATTATTTCGAGTAATTGCGCAGTAGATCGGCGAGACGACTCATCCGAGCCGACGGATCCGCGTGAGTACTCTCTCTCCCGAGATCATTTGCCGCCGACAGTCAATATTTTGCGTCTTGTTAACTATTTAATTGTTCTTTTTCGCTATCGTGTGTGATCTTTAATATTAGCGAGCTCGTACACGTAACCGCCTTGTATATTACGCGTCTGTAAAATCGTGCGTTCGTCTCGTATTGTGCCGTAACGGAAGTATATGTGTCGCGTAACAGTTAGTATCTTACTTCGTCGCTTCCGAACTATTGTGTAAATTCGGGATATTGACCTTTTTCGCGTTATTAGCTTGAAACGTTCGTCGCTGTCTTTCAGGCAGTTCATTCGGCATATAATTCCGATCAGTAATACGAGTCGTACCGCGATATTGATTGAATATATCGACAAATATTATTGTCGCGGCGTATACGGCTGCTCTAAGCGCCTATTATCTCTTGTTTGACTTTGTGAGAATTCGGCAATTCCACGCGGGCGAGCGCAAGTTAATTGTCGGCTTACGAAGGAATTTTCCTCGCTGTCGAGGCCCGGATAAGCCTCGTGCCGCGGTAAAACTCTTCGCTGAAGAATTGACTTTCGGCTCGCGCGTGAAACCCGATACTCTTGCGCTCGGTCGCGAGAAGCCTTTCGGCCGACAAACAGCTGGCCATAATATCACGAACGGTATCTACTATTATTATTTCTTTTATATTATACTTTTTCTTTATATTTTCTTTTATTTTTTTCCATTCAAGTATTCTTTTTGTCAATATTTCTTTTCCATAGTAATATTTTCTCTGTCATTATCAGTTCTCTTATAATTATTCTCTCACCTACGATTGGCTACATTATATTCTATTACAGTAATCTCTCTGTGCAATTTATTGGTGCCTATCTCGATTCTCTCCCGTCCCGTCCGCAAGAATCACCCCCTCTACCAATTCCGTTGACTGAATAGCCGCGTTTTGTCCGTCGCGATGTACGACTGATTTAAGAATATTGATTTTCGTAAAGTTCGTTTTCGACGGTGCGAATTTTTCGCCCCTGGCGCCCAACTTATTATATAATTGTTTCGTCTCAATTACCGTTCGGTTTACATACATCGCGCCGAAGGTGTGCCGGTAGTCATTACCAACGACCCTTTAACTAATTATATCTAGAATTATCTCCGAAAATAATCACGGTCACAGCATATTATATATTTTACATACTATATATATATATACATGGTGTCCCATTTTAATCTCCTCAGGCAAATATCTCGAAAAATATGGAATGTACGGAAAAATGTTTCAGACAAAAGTTGTAGGACTTGAAGGGGGACAGACGATGAATATATGTACTTGATCTAAAGTGACCTATTGAAGGTCAGGTCAATGTCATCGATGTTTTCTTAAATGGAACTCCCTATTTTTCATTACATATTCTTGTAGCTTACCTCGAGAGCTTTCCAAAACACTATAAATAAGTTATTTTTTATTAAGTACTTTTCAAGTTATAAGGTTTTTTCTTCAGCGTGCGATTGAATCGCTCGACGACCGACGCCTTCAATACCGAATATGTGGAATAGTGATTAATGTTATGTTTCCGTATAAGCCGTTGCACATCAGTATTGTAAAATTCTTTCCCGTTATCGGTTTGCACGTTTTTCGGGCATCTCTTGCTATCTTGAATTATCTCGGCGATTGCGTCAGCTGTCCCACTTCCTCCTTTACTCCTGAGTGGTACAGCCCACGCATATTTGCTCAACGCATCGATGACGGAGGGTATGTAGTGGAAACCTTTGTTGAAACGGGAGTACGGGCGCATCTCGACAATGTCGGCCTGCCACAGATCATCGTATCCCCGTACTATGACATGCCTTCGGGGAAAATTTCTTCTCGCCGGCGCGTGCAGTTCGTTCACAAACTGCCGTCTCTCTACACTATATTGATTCTTCGCTTCATCGATTTTTCCCGATGGCCGTTTGTTGTTTGTTTTATTATTCATTTTGGTTTCTAACTTGTTCTTTGTGTTCCGCTCGTGTTTTAGACCCGTTTCTGACTCGTTCCTTACGTTCCGCTCGCGTTTCTGACCCGTCTTTTGTGTTCCGCTCGCGTTTCTGACCCGTTCTTTATGTTTCGCTCGCGTTTTTGACCCGTTTTTTGTGTTCCGCTTGTGTTTTTTTGTGTTCCGTTCGCGTTTCTAACCCGTTTTTGACCCGTTTTTTGGTGTTCCGCTCGCGTTTCTGACCCGTTCTCGGACACGTTTTTTGGTGTTCCGCAATCGGAACAGTTCCATGCCAGAACTCGTATCGGATTACAACGCGCGCAAGCATCGAACGATCGGCATGCGACCCGTCGACGTTACCCCCGCGATCGCTGAAAGACTCTTGGCTACCGTGTATAACCGCGTAAATATCGCAGGTCCGGCAAAGTTCAAAGTAGGTGACTCGGTACGCGTTAGCAAGTACAAAAAACTTTTCGAAAAGGGTTACACACCAAATTGGACAACCGAGGTGTTTAAGATTGTTAAAGTGCAGCGAACTAATCCCGTAAGCTATCTACTCGAGGATTATTGCAAGACATCTATCGCTGGAGCGTTTTACGAGCACGAGTTGCATCGCGCAAATTATCCGGACGTGTATCTCGTGGAGAAAGAACTGCATAAGAGAGGTGACGAGGTTTACGTGAAATGGCTGGGATTTGACAATTCACACAACTCTTGGATACATAAGGACAATGTTATTTGATTCAACAATTTTTTTATTTTCATAAATAATATATAATGTGTACAACATTTATATATATATAGTATGTAAAATATATAATATGCATAACAATTATATATATATATATATTATTGATTTACTTATAATTAATGAAAAACTATATAATTTAGAATTTATTCGATTAATTCTCTCTCTGTTCTTCTCTGGCTGTTCTCTCCTTCTCTCCCCCTCTCCATCCCTCTCTCCCTCATCCCTTTCTTTCTCCACCCCTCTCTTTCTTCTCTTGGTTTAAAATTAGTCTAATAATTAAAATATCTATTTATATGGAATCACAAATCTCATATAATATGCGTTATGTTTCTGTAATTATTTCATGACAATAGACCATGCTGTGTTTTTGCTATTATTTGAGACAGCAGCGCGTGCTTGATTTCTGCCACGTTTTTGCCGTCACAAAATATGCTTACAGATAGGCCTGATATCTAACTATATTTTGTCAACATATCATGATATCATATTTAGTTTTAGTTTGTTTCCTGTTTGCATATTGTGCCCATACACAATCCTCAAATTCTGTTCTTTTTATGCCGGC